>LT649249.1:0-61389 GCA_900128395.1 Stramenopiles sp. TOSAG23-2 | reverse complement strand
ATATATAATTTCAATCCCTTTTTGGAAAAGCTTTTTTCACAAGTGGTGCACATAAGTCATAACATTTAATGAATAACCGTCTAACATTATCACGAAAGATAATACAATCTAATAAAACTTCTACTATAAATGGTAAGAAACTCGTAACCCAGAAGATGAAATTATTAAACGCTGTGTAAGCCCATCCATCAAATACTGTAAAAAATAATAATACTGTTCCAAGGCCATGTACAACGACACTGAAACAAGATAACAACGGACTCGAAATAGAAACAAATCCTGCTGTCATACTTAATAATTCGAATAGACAAAATGTTATTGCCCATGCTAATGCAGAATCAAACGCATTGGATGCAGCATTGAACTGTTTCAAATACTCTGTATTATCCGGATCGAATTTCGGCGGATATATTGTGGCTTCTATACTATTCTTTTTACCATTTGGTGTGATCAACGTAAATAAACCAAACAAATGTAAAAGTAAACATATAAACCTTGCTGGTACAAAATAATGTGCAATATGTTCCGCACCCATTTTTGATTTTAAAAGATAATAACCGTATAATATACAAAATAATAAATAATATATATATATATCAATATACGATATATATAGGCTACTTTTTACAAAAGTAAAACTATATGTTTTCTATTTGTCTTTTCTTTCAAACAAATCAATCAATTAATATACAAGAAAGTACAAATTGACTAACAAAATAATAAATAATATATATATATATCAATATACGATATATATAGGCTACTTTTTACAAAAGTAAAACTATATGTTTTCTATTTGTCTTTTCTTTCAAACAAATCAATCAATTAATATACAAGAAAGTACAAATTGACTAGTAACAACAACAAATGTTTGTATTTGTACTACCAACTTTTAAGACTATAATATGTTTTCAATTTATCTGCTTTCAAACAAATCAATCAATCAATCAAGAAACTAAAAAAAAAGGTACAAATTGTTGATTAAACAAGAGAGTACAAATTGACTAGTAACAACAATAAATGTATGTTGTACCTACACACACTTTTCTATTTTTGAAAATGGTTAAAAAAATGAAAATTCTATGTTTTTTTTAATGAAGAATTGAAAATCTCATTATTCACACTAAATCGGATATTTATAATTATGTATTATACTATTATTGATATTTCAGTCATTTAATATTTTTACGATGCAGTATATTTATATGTTATCGTGAGTTCTGGGAGTTCATTTTTTCATATATGTAGGCATAAAAAAGTATAAGGTGCAAGTATAAAATAAATTACATATTGTAACCTAAGAATATTAATACTTATACTTACAAAAACACCTATATCAAAAAGTTTTACCAACAGAAATTGGATTTCTTAGCGATAAATATAATCACGCCGTTATTATTTTGAATCACTCTATTATATTCTAGATAACTAACTACACCGTATTGACAATATTATATTCGTATGGATAATTTAAATAATAGTACTATTGTCAGTGTGATTGTCAGTATCCATACGGATATCATATGTGTAATATTTCTACTTGATAAGGACCGATCACATTGCAAATATATATATTTAAGAGTAAACACAATAAAGGATGTGATTGATGGAAACAACCAGTACGAGTGAAGTAATAATAGTAGATTTAATAATAATAGTGCATTCTTCTTCTTCTCTATTTCATTATATATATATATATATATAGATAGATATATAGATAATAATTTTTTTTAGGTAGATATATATATATATATACCATGGCGCAAGATATTATAGCAAGGCAACGATTAATTATATATATATATATATATAGATAGATATATAGATAATAATTTTTTTTAGGTAGATATATATATATATATACCATGGCGCAAGATATTATAGCAAGGCAACGATTACGATTAAGTGCTGAGAAATTACAACCAAAAGGACCAAAAAATATATATTTGCATGTAACGGGGCAAGTACAAAGTGGTTCGTTTCGTGGCGAAGAGCCATTGGCATGTACATATGATTTCTCATATGGCCCTGATTGGAGGATACAAGAAGGTCCAGCATTAGCAACAAATGATAGTCAATATTCCATTAATGATCATTCCAGGAAATCTGGTGCAACCGTTGTATGGAATTTTCCAATAGCCGCCACATTTTCAACAACAAATGCATATGGTTGGCCACGTTTAGTTTTAACAGTTCAAGATAATAAAAAAGGAAATTGTGTAGGTTACGGAGCAGTCTTATTGCCGACGCGTGCCGGTAAATATACTAGGTATGTCCATATGTTTGCACCGATTGCCTCATCACCACTTCAAGAATTTTTAGGTTGGTTATTAAGTGCTCCAGCTGAATTTAGAGATACAAAATTTGCAGCACGTAATAATGATCGTGAAGTAACAAGAGTGAAATCACATGGGATTGTAAAAGTGACATTGAATGTTACGACGAAAAATATGGAACATTTTGGATATACCGAAGGGTCTACATTAAATACTAAAAATTAAAACATATATTTTTTTACATATATATATATATAATATATAGGCAACATAGCAATTTTTAGAATATTTTTTATAAAAACTTTCTCAGTCTCTTATTACGTTTTTTTGTTATCTTTCGTAATAAAAGACGTCATTGTGTCTGTGATTTGATTTATACACATCATATGATATGAATGCATCTTATCAAATCGTTTTTATATTTTTTATATCTCTTTTTAGAGAGATATATATAATAATACTGTTATTATCGACAATGGTAGTGACTGTTTTCTTTATAAAGAAATTTTAACAGCCACTACCTCTGGATCATGAGGATGGTGGAGGTTTAGGTAAATCACTAACTGTACGTATATTCGCACCACCACCACCTCTTCCATTATTATTTCTTCGACCACTGGTAGTAGTAGTAGTTCTTCGATTATTATTATTATTACCTGATGTACTATTGAAAAAAGATCGAAAAGAAGACGGAACATTTATACCATTTGATGATGATGAAGACGATGATGATAGATATACATTATACAAAAGTAGTAGTAGTTCTTCGATTATTATTATTATTACCTGATGTACTATTGAAAAAAGATCGAAAAGAAGACGGAACATTTATACCATTTGATGATGATGAAGACGATGATGATAGATATACATTATACAAAACAAACATCATTAACAATGGAAATGCTACCCGCATACCAAACAATGCCATACATATTAAAAAAGCTATTGCACCTTTATGATAGTTCGATAAATTATTTACAAAATTATTATTATTATTTGCATTATTATTATTATTTGCATTAGTTGTAGAACCCGTTTCAATATCATCCCCTTCCCTTACAACATTCCCATTCACAATTTTAATTTTCCCTTGCATCATATAGAAAAAAAAATTATTATTATTATTTGCATTAGTTGTAGAACCCGTTTCAATATCATCCCCTTCCCTTACAACATTCCCATTCACAATTTTAATTTTCCCTTGCATCATATAGAAAAAAAAAGTTGATTTAAATAAATAGAACTCAATGCTTTAAAAAAAATGAAGGGTACGTATAACATCAAAATTGTATATGGATGGATGATATGTATAACTATGTAAAACTAATTTGTTTTAAATATATATTTTTGTCAAAAATAAATAATAATAAATACATCTACATTTTTTTAATACCTGGTATATGCATGCTAATATGCACGTAGTGTTAAAAACAAACAAGTACAAGATTATCCGATGTAATACTCATCGCTCATCGCTAATGGTATTTCCTTATAAATCACAATAATATTATTTTTTACAAATTACAAATCTATGGTAGTGTTAAAAACAAACAAGTACAAGATTATCCGATGTAATACTCATCGCTAATGGTATTTCCTTATAAATATTTTTTACAAATTACAAATCTCTAATAATTGTAGTGTTAAAAACAAACAAGTACATGATTATCCTATGTAATACTCATCACTAATGGTATTTCCTTATAATCACAATAATTTTTACAAATCTCTAATGGAAATGAATAATAATTGCAACAACAACAAATTGCACGATTAATATCTATATATCATAGATATAGATATAGATGTACATGAGATGAAACTATATATTCAAATGCTATTGATACATTATTGCAACAACAACAAATTGCACGATTAATATCTATATATCATAGATATAGATATAGATGTACATGAGATGAAACTATATATTCAAATGCTATTGATACATTTCTATTTGTTATTATTTTTAATCTCTTATTATATTCGGTGTATTCACAATGGAAGATTATATCAACGCATCACGCCCAGCATTTCATAGTGCGGTGAATACGATTAACCAAGAGAAACAAGAAGATTTAGCACATTTAACTATTCAAGCTTTAAATATCTTAAATAGTCCAGAAAGTGTTACAGGGAATCAAATATTGTCAGGATTATGTCATATATATCGTGGTGCTAAATTAAATAATGTTACAGATAGCGCTGGGTTGTCAACTGTGTTGAAAAAAACAACCGGGTTAAATGAACAATCAGTAGAGTGTATAACAAATAGTTGGAAAGAATATCTTGGAAATCGAGACGGGAAAACAACAAAGGATAAGGAAGATGTAAAAAATGTTGGCGTTGGTAGATTTGTCGGTCTAGAGTGGAAATTAGGTGTTGCAATGGAATCTTCTAATTGCAAGAATCTTGGAAAGCCTTTTGTATCTTTAGTATTTCGCATAGCAACAAATGATAAAACAGTTGCTCATCACGTTGAGATGGATATGGAAGAATTTCAAAAATTTCAATCTGGTGTTAGATCGATGCAAGATTTATTAGATACGCATAGCAACAAATGATAAAACAGTTGCTCATCACGTTGAGATGGATATGGAAGAATTTCAAAAATTTCAATCTGGTGTTAGATCGATGCAAGATTTATTAGATACTTTATAAAAAAATTAATTAATAAAATAAAATATTTTAAAAATATGATACCTACGTAAATGATATATAATGAGAGAGTACTTCTAGTAAAAAATTATTCCGTGTATTTTAAATACTAAACGCGTAAGAAATACGTTTACGCCTTTTACACCACAGTAAAATATACATATATACATAGAGCGAGAGCCATGCGTATTTTACATCATATCGTTTATAATAACTTTCCAATTTACTCATGTACGAACTCGTATAAATTTTTATTTGTGTGTGTGGTGCTATGATATATGTATTTTATATCTTGTTTTACATACACACAAACACCCCGCCTTCTTTTCATTTTCATCTCATTAAATTTTTATTTGTGTGTGTGGTGCTATGATATATGTATTTTATATCTTGTTTTACATACACACAAACACCCCGCCTTCTTTTCATTTTCATCTCATTTTCATTCAATTTTAACATTGTATTGATCAATTATATCACTCGCTGATGTGCCAATAGATAAAGTATATTTACCACTTTCAACTACCCATTGATCAATTTTATCGTTATAAAACTCAAACGCTTTTTGTACATTTAATTCGATAGTAATTACTTTCGATTCATTTGGTTTTAACCATACTTTTTGAAATGCTTTCAATTCTTTTTCTGGATGGCTGAAATCATTACTTTTAGAATTTAAATTATGTATATAAATTTGTACAACATCAGCGGCTTCATATGTTCCAACATTTTTAATATCTATGGAAACTTTCACTGAAGTATCTTTTGCATTTTGTACATTTAATATCTTTGGTTCGCATGATTTACCTTTTACTTGAAATTTACTATAAGATAATCCAAAACCAAATGGATACATAATTTTTGATTGGTTACTAGGACGATCATAATAACGATATCCAATATCCAGATCTTCCTCAAAGTAACAACAATAATCAATACCTGGGAAACGACGCCCATCTTCTGTATAGGTTGGATTATCTTCAAACTTTTTCGGCACCGTAAATGGCAATTTACCAACTGGGGAATATGAACCATTTATTACGGATGCCAATGCCTTTGGACCTTCTTGACCCCCAAACCAAATTTGCATAATACTATCAATTTACCAACTGGGGAATATGAACCATTTATTACGGATGCCAATGCCTTTGGACCTTCTTGACCCCCAAACCAAATTTGCATAATACTATCTGCATGATCAACCCATGATGGCATTTCAACTGGTGTACCGGCATTAATCAAAACAATAGTCTTATTTCCATTACGCTTCGATGCCTCACCGACAGTACGTATTAAATCAATTTGACCTTGCCCTAATTTCATGGACTCGACATCAAACATTTCCGTTTCTTCCATAGATTGGCGCCCGACTAATAGGACATTATACTTAGATTTAGCAGCTTGCACTGCTGCTGCTTTTATCTTATTTCCATTACGCTTCGATGCCTCACCGACAGTACGTATTAAATCAATTTGACCTTGCCCTAATTTCATGGACTCGACATCAAACATTTCCGTTTCTTCCATAGATTGGCGCCCGACTAATAGGACATTATACTTAGATTTAGCAGCTTGCACTGCTGCTGCTTTTAATCTAATTTCAGATAGACTTTCGCTTTTATGTTTCAATTCAAATCCAAATGGGCAAGCCCCGCCACGCATTTGTGGACCAAATCCTTCCATTAATCGTTTGTTTTCAGTTAAACAATTATGTGCTTTCCATTCAATAACAACATCATGCTCCACGGAATCATCTAAATCTATAGTACAAACAATACCTTTGCAATTCATCCCCCAATTTGCCCACCCAATCACGTCTGTTTGAGCATAATCACTTGGTGTTGTAGCAATAATTTTTCCATCCACTGATAATCGTGCCGGACCAGATGCACCAAATTCAAACGCATGTCGTTTTATCTGTTTTGTGGTTGAACATTTTTTTAACTTTGTTGAAACTTTAGCTCCTGCCTTATCATACACAGCAGTTGGAAAAAGTCCTGGTGCCAGTAAGGACCATGTAATCAATCGTAACGTTGGGCACAATAACATACCTTCCTTCAATGTTAAACTTCCTAAGCAATTTGCACTTGATTCCATGTATGTAGGCGAATCGAAAATTTCTACTAAAAATGGAGTGAAATTTCGCATATTTGCTATTTCCAAGTCCACATCAGAAAAATCTTGTACCGTCACGTTTGCATTTGGAAATGCATCTTTAAATGCAGATTCTATTGATACTGGCGTTGGTGGTAATGTTTCCACACTTCCACCTCCTGTAATACTGTAATTGACCGCATTTGGCCCATATAATGTGATATCGATATTACCATCTTTTTCCAATGGTAATGTCTCATCTTTGTTCTTCAATAAAACTAAACTTTCACGACTTATCTTTCGCAACAATTCAATATCTTCCGGTTCATTTGGCCCTGGCAATTCGTTGGAAAATTCAACTTTTGTTCCAGGTCCCATTTTTCCTTTTAAATCTTCTGTTAAATTTAACATACGTTCTACATGCTTATCGATGTGATCTATTGATATTTTACCATTATTTACTGCATCAATCAATTTTTGGCCACGTTCAAACACAGGACCTGGCATTTCTAAATCTAATAAATTACCATATGCACTTCCAACAGTATCATGTGTACCACCCCAATCAGACATAACTACACCTTCAAATCCCCACGTTTGCCTTAGAATTTTATCTAACAATGGTTTATTGCTACACATGTACGTGCCGTTTGTTTTATTATACCCAGTCATCAAACATTTCACACCACCGTCCTTCACAAGCATTTCAAAATGACGCAAATATAATTCATGCAACGGTCTTTTGTTTACCCTGCTATCTGTTACCATTCGTAAACGTTCAAATTCATTACATGCAAAATGTTTACCACATGCAGCAACACCTTGGACACTTTGTGCACCTCTTACCCATTCTACACCCATGATACCACCAAGGTATGGATCTTCTCCAAAGGCTTCAAAATTTCTACCACCTGTGGGTGTTCGTGTTAAATTCAACGTCGGCCCTAAAATAACACTTGCACCTTTTGTTATGGTGTCCCTTCCGATCAAATTGCCAACATCATATGCTAATTTTGGATCAAACGTAGCAGCTAAACTTGTACCACATGGGCAACACGTACCGAATGTACCAGGACCTAAAAGCAACGCATCTGGTACATTTTTTTCCAATAGCTTCAACCACCATGCTCTACTATTTTTATTTGGATCTTGAAATTCAGTTTTCTTGGATATCCAAGGAATATCCGTGAAAATTCCACGTCGCATCAAAGTCAAAGGTATTACGGCCATACCTCTTGCCCCACTTGGACCATCTGTAAATTTCAATGGTGGTACACCAAGTCTTGGACAGCCCCCCGTAGCGAATGTTGTTTTTCCACCTGTCATTAAACATTTTTCTTCCAATGTCATCTTTTTTAAAATTTCATTTGTTGTTAATTTTTCCTTCTTTACTGGATTTAATATTTTCGTTGTCATTGTATATGCCTTGTACAAAAGTCCAACAGCAAGTAATAATGGTGATAAACCTAATGTTAATATTGCTAAAATTCCAGTAGATGTATACATATAAATTAATTTATCAATACTACGACCAATCGTTTTCGGTATTTCTGCAATTTTTGGCGGTTTATCAGGGAAATCACCACCAGCTGGCTTACGTTTACCATAATGTATATGATATAAATAATATGCCAATCCAACTGTGAACACACTAGCTGTTGTACGTCCTTTTGTCGATATAGCAGCTCCCATTATATTATGTATATGATATAAATAATATGCCAATCCAACTGTGAACACACTAGCTGTTGTACGTCCTTTTGTCGATATAGCAGCTCCCATTATATTTAATTAATAATAATGATAATAATATATATAATATTCTATATTATTATATCTCTATATATTAATATTTCTTCGTTTTTTCTTGTATTTTTACTCTTATATATCTAGTGATTTATCTTTCTTTGATGATTTATTTCAACTTTAACTTGTATTCTTTTCTACATCAACAACAGCTTCATCGATCATTCTTCGCGAACTTTTGTAAGTACTTATAAGAAAAGGGATGATTTGTGGTGATAGTGTCGGACATTATATGGTAAAAGATATAGAATAAAAATTATATTGAAGGACATTTTAAATAATTATTAGTAATTATCTATATATGATTTATTTTGAATAGAAAAGCGGATATTTTTTTAATACATTTTTTTGGTAATATTAGTACAATAAAATATCTACCAACTTCAACAACATTTTACCATGTATGTATATGCACATATTTATAATTTTATGATTTAGATTAGGATGAAATATTAGAAAAGATATTCATTTGGTGCCAATAACTTTTCTAAAATGATCCCACCGAAAAAACCAACAAGAATTTGTAAAATAGTATGTGCGCCATTTGGTGTTGCAGCAATGTACGCAGTCACTTGTTTCGGTGGTAATCGAGATAATGCAACCACAATTGCCAAGAAAATTCCAACCAATTTTGCATATACATTAACTACGCCAGTTTTTGTGGATAATATAAATACAGCAAAAAAACAACCAGCCGTCCATGAATGTCCACTTGGCATTCCACTTCGTTTGTCTTCATGTGATGGTCTATCCCACATACCACAATGTATCGCATTTTCAGGCCTTCCACACAAACCTGGACCAAATACAGTAATTGCAAAATATTTACATAAATATAATATAATTATATGTATAACACCTCTACTAAACATCCATAATTTCCTATCATTTTCTTCTTGTATGAAACATATTATAAATAACAATGGTGTTGCAAGCCTTAACAAGGCTTTGTAAAATACCATATATCTCAACTTTCTTTCTTATATTTATTTACATGTATATCTATGATAATCCTTGTCTATTGTATTTTCTTCTTATAATTGATTATATTATATATCACAGAGACTGTCTATACGTATACATGTATTTTTGTTGGATGAACAAATTAAAAATGATCGGGGGTGAGACGCGAAAGGAAAATCACATTGGTAGGAATGTTAGTATACCAAAATTCATACTTATGATATTTTTAAAAATGTGTGAGATGACGCGCCGCCTTTTTTTGTTGATTTTTTCTCCTCCTAAATTCCTAATAAAATGCGTAAGAAATTTAAATTATTATTGAAATTATTTGTGGTAAACATACATTGAAAGGAATATAAAATGTGTACAGACATGATAAATGTAACAATATAGATTTTCATTTTATAACAATGGCAGATGAAACAAACACAAAGGAAATCCATCTAACAACAGTTGCGAAGAAAACTCCACTGCAGGAGAAAGAGGTGGCAGATGAAACAAACACAAAGGAAATCCATCTAACAACAGTTGCGAAGAAAACTCCACTGCAGGAGAAAGAGGAAGAGCGGGAGGACGTATTTCGACTTTTGAGTGCACGGGCCTCATAAGTTTAATTAGTGATATTTTCTGCATTTTATTGACGTTGTTTGAAATGAATATTATCTTTTCTGATTGTATATATATATGATTTCTCTCCTATCTTTTCGATCGATATGACTTCCATATATAATGAAGATCTATTTTCATATATAATATATATATATATGTATGTATATTGAATACATTCTTCTATCATCATTCAACAATGATAGTAATATATATAATGATAAAAACGGCAATTCTCCCCACTTTTTTTGTTTTTGCAATTTCACGAGATACGTCACCTCTTTTTTTTTTAATAGTAAAAGTAGTGTTTTTATACTAGAAGTATACGAGGAGGTTCATTTCAAAGTTTTTTTTGAGTATTCTAATTTCCTTTCAAGTATATATTATGTGTCATGTGATAGGTGGAATCGATGATTTATATTTCTGACACACAAAACACAGACTCCCAAGAATATATGAACACACTCTTCAAGTATGCTGACAATGACAATGTGTTACCGTAAATAGACAAATTTCAACAATCATTTTTGCTTTTCTTCCTGCTAAAGACCCCTCTTGAATTTTTTCCTTCCCGGTTTCTGTACCTTCTGCTTGCCTCATAACATATAGTGATTAGTCTTATTATTTTAGGTAATTAGGTTAGTATAGTATCCAGGGTGTTGGACATAAAGTATATGCTTTATTTTTTTCAGTGGTAGATCCAGTTTGTTCATCTTTTAACGTAAGATGCTCTTCAGTGTAACTAAACTCTGTTGCATCACTTGAACTCTGCTCCCAACCTTCATCCAACGTAAATTCTAACATAAACAGTCTGTCCTACTGTTGCATCTGAAAATCATATCTGATATGCAAGATATAATGGATATAAGTTCCAATCATGATATGCAATGGAAGCAATGGCAAGAGTTATTTGCAAAGGGTAAGAAGAAACGAAAAAGATGTGAAGGAGATAAAAATTATTATTATCTATACATGGATTGTGGTGTATTATCTAGTATCATCTGGCATCTTATTCCATATAAAAAAAAGAGATTAAATGCCATGTATTACAATACTTTAAATTAAAAAAAAAATTAATAGATTTGAACAATGTTAATTCAGTTAATACAGCAATAACCAATTTTCGTGTTCTTTTGTGGGTTTTCCGAAACAAAAACTCGTTTTAAATTAAGGTTAAACTCTCGCTATAAAAATTAAAATACCTTACGTAAACCACTACTATATACTATCGAATATAATACAATTTAAATTTCCATCCGTTGTTTTCTTCTGCTGCTTTTCCATTCTCAACCAACAAAAAAACTAGAAAGTGCAACAAGTCCCAAAAAAACATTGACATAGAATTGTGAGGGGAAAATTATTTACATGATTATGTAAAAATGTCAAATACAAACAATATATTGTATATATAATTTGAATGTCTAAATATTTATGTATATATATGCCATGTCGTCTTTATCATCACCACCACCATCATCGTTTTCTTCTATGCTTTGTTTGAGAAAAAAAAGACAAAGAAATAATTTTTTTCAATGTTATTATTTCATGCCATGTCGTCTTTATCATCACCACCACCATCATCGTTTTCTTCTATGCTTTGTTTGAGAAAAAAAAGACAAAGAAATAATTTTTTTCAATGTTATTATTTCATGGCAATTTTAGTTTGTTATATTACTTTATTTTCGTCAAGTGATAATAATAATAATAATAATATAGTTGTTTTTGCGCAATCAACGGGTGGAACTTCCAGTGAAACACCTAAGCCAGGATGTGGTGATTGGGAAAGAACAGCAAAGGATGAAATTGCAAGATTTAAACAAGCTGAAATTGAGCATGCAGATAAAGAAGCCAAATTAGAACTTCGATGTGTAGATAAAGTAAATAAAATAAGGGGAGAAAAGAGCAAAAAAATAAGTGCTATGAAGAAAGAAGTAGCAGAATTAAAAAGTTCATCCGAAACTTTACGGGACCAATTAGATAAATGGAAAACACGAGCAACAAGGGCGGAAAACGTTTTAAAAAATCATGTAAAAAAAAGTGAAGTGAAGCGTAAGGAAATTACTACTCAAAAAGCTGATTTAGAGGACCAAGTTGAAGCGTTAAAAAAAAAAGTAACAGGTTGGCAGGCAGCAACAAGTTTAGTTGCAAAGTGGGCGAAAGAGGAACATGAAAATAGACACGAATGGTTAAAAAAACATGCTGATGAACTTGGTCAGTTATCGAGCATATTGAAACAAGAAAAATTGAAGTTTTCTAATTCGTATATGGAATTTATTAAAACTGGATTTACAAAACCTGAAGATTTTCTTAAATCATTAAAAAGTATATATAAAGATGCTAAAATGAAACGTTCATCACGTGAAAAAGTATTTTCTAATCATAAAGAAAAAGAATTTCAGCAGAGTTTAAAATTATTAGAAAGTGAAGCACCAGCTGGATTTTTAAGAGGGCAAGGATCTCTCGCACCACAGCAAGCATCATCTGCACAACAAGACCCAGCATCATTATTTGGTTTGCAATCAACATCAGGTACTAGCAATTCCGCTTTGTCATATAATAATTTGCCAGGATCAAGTATGGACCGACTTGGTGGTAACATCGGTGGCGGAGTAAATCAGTGGATTTAGGAAATATTCAACATCAGGTACTAGCAATTCCGCTTTGTCATATAATAATTTGCCAGGATCAAGTATGGACCGACTTGGTGGTAACATCGGTGGCGGAGTAAATCAGTGGATTTAGGAAATATTCACATGAAAAAGAAGAAAAATGTAAAAAACACACCCAAAGATTAATTTTAGTGGAGAGGATGCAAATCAAATACGGGTTTCATATCTCCTCAGAGAGAGAAAAAAATATATATTATTGTTTTGCGCGCGTACAAAAATCGTAAAATGTGTATAACGTGCGTTGTGCGTATGTATATATAAAAATTTATTTTCTCTCTCTCCTCTCTCTCTCTCTCTTCTCCCTCACTTTTTTTTTTAACTCAAATATCTACGATGATCCTCTCGTAGCAAACGTTTTAACATGTGCGTATGTATATATAAAAATTTATTTTCTCTCTCTCCTCTCTCTCTCTCTCTTCTCCCTCACTTTTTTTTTTAACTCAAATATCTACGATGATCCTCTCGTAGCAAACGTTTTAACAATGGCTCGCGTTTCTTCTTCTTCTCTGTCTCGTTCTTCCCATTCTTCTTTTGCTTATCGATATTTTTCAAAAGCTTGAACGAACCAGTCCCAAGACCAATTGGTGTACCCATAATAATACGTTCACTAACACCATCAATAGCATCTACTTTCCCATGAACAGCAGCATCGAATAAATGATCTGGTGTTTTTTCAAATGATGCAAGCATCAATACACTATCTTTCATTTTTGATATACCTTCCCTTGTTATCCCCAATACTTCACCACGGTATGTCATTGTATCCGATAGCAATCCTAAATGCCGAGAATCAATATTAAGCCCATACCTATCATATACATATGCAATTTCAATTTGCAATAAGACACGTGCAGCTTCAATTCCTAATACTTTTGCTACTTCCATAACATCATTTGATCGCGTTTTATTCCCATCAACACCAGGAATACCCATAACAGCAAGTAAGTTGGAACCTTCAACAATTAAATTATACGATTTTTGTCCTTCACTTGACTTTTCTTCTTCAACTTCATCCTGCATGTTTTCAAATTCAATAATCTCTTGGTATACATCATCAGGATTACGCACGTAGCCACGATGATGGCTAGGAATTGATTCCCCTGCATCAACAATATTCACAACAGCCCGAGATACTGTAACGATACCACTAATAATAACATTTTTCAAGCTTTCTTTTAAATTCGACATTGCAAATGTTACCGGTGGGCCTAACGAATCTTTCCCACGACGAGATGTTGTCGTACCGTTTGATTCATTGTTCCATTGATTATAACTCGTAGCAACAGCATATTTATTAGCCTTGAATTTTTCAATTTTCGGCCTAATAACAATCGTATCACGATTTGAAGGTTTTGGATAGTCAATCTCGAAACGCTTTGTTAATTTTAATTTTGAATCTGCTTCCAATGCTTCTATTATGGAGTAAATATCTAAATCTAAACTCAATTCGTTAATTGCTTTTAAATCTAATTTCACACAAATCCTATGATCATCAGCCCACCATTCTTCTTGGATATATTCAGCAACGTCACCTAGTCTACTTTTCTCTACACGTCCTTTTACAATCCTAGCAACACGTTCATCTTTATCGTTTCTCAATTTAGCCATAATCAATGGTGTTGATATATTCTTAGATGCATTTATTAATTCTTTGATGCGAGGAACACCTAAGGTAACATTCATACTAGCGACACCCGCAAAATGAAAAGTTTTCAATGTCATCTGTGTCCCTGGTTCACCAAGACTTTGAGCGCCTATTGCACCAACCGCTTCACCTGGTTCGATCTTAGCTTCTTGATATCTAGTAAAACAAACATCTAGAAATTCTCTTATTTGTAATTCAGTAATATTTAATATTCGCGAGTCTTTGTCAAGATCTACTATATTTTTCAACTTTTTTGCAATTGTTTTACAAAATGTCCATAAATCATAAATAAATGTTTGCGATACCATGTCGCAAATTTTAATTTTAGATCCTTTTGCAGTTGAATAATTTATAGTTTTCGTACTACCACTACTGCTATTACTACTTTTACTACTATCAGATCCTTTTTGCTCTTCCTCTTCCTTTAATTCCGAAACAGTCTCTAATTCATGAAGTTGATTTGCTTCAATTAAAGGTAATAATTTAGTCTTACATATATATAACAATTCATCTCCCGTAATGATTTTTTTAATTGCAGGAACTATATTTTCCCTTCCCTTTCTTCTTCTCTTTGTACCATTGCTATTATTCTTACTAGTAGCAGTATTACCATCGATAAAGGTAGTGTCCAACACTGCAGACAAAATTCGTTCGAAATGAACTGGTTTACTAGATGCCTCCATAAACACAGGATTCAAACCATCATCGCCATAGTCAAATGCAATAACACTTCCTTGTGAATTCCGAACAGTTCTATCATATTGTATTGATAAATCTTCTAGTGCTTTCATTAAACGTCTAGACATATAACCAGTTTCCGCAGTCTTTACTGCGGTATCGACAAGGCCTTCTCTACCTGCCATAGTATGAAAAAAAAATTCTTGTGCAGTAAGTCCACTGTAAAAGCTATTGGCAACAAATCCTTTTGCTTTTGGACCTTTTTCTTTTACACCAAAATGTGGCAAAGATCTGTCAATAAATCCATCTGGTGCACGTGCTCCATTGACTTGTTGTTGGCCAACGGCAGCAACCATCTGACAGATATTTGATGTACTACCTTTCGCACCACAAGATGACATAATGCGAGGGGCATTGGACCATGGCAATTCCTCCATGCAAATTTGACCTACTTTATCTCGGACGCGTGCAAGAATACCATTCATTTCACTTTCCAAAGATTCTTCCATGCTGCAACCTGGTTGAAGATCAAGCTTTCCCATTTTATATAAATTAATTTTTTCGTCACAACTTTTGTATGCGTTCTCAATCAGCTCTTTTTTATCCTTCATTAATCTTGCAGGTGGAATAACATCATCTATCCCAATAGTAAACCCATGTGCGGATAGCCAACGAGTGCACATTTTTGTTAATCGATTCATCGCCCACGCAGCGCTTGTTTCCCCATGTTCACGCAACAAGGAATAAAACAACCCACGCCCCGCTAAGCATGATTTGCCTAAATTTCCACAAACTAATTCACTATTCAAAAACCACACATAGCCTTCTCTGGGGCACATGCATGGATGTTCAGTTTCTGGACAAGAACGCCTTGCTTGATAATTTCTTTCTTTCATCTGTAAATTTACGATCGATTTAATGTCTTTATTTGGTTTTAACATCATAGAAAATGCTTGTTTTCCAGTCCATAGATGGACCGGGTAACAAATTGCCGGAGGTGGTACAACAATGTCATCCCGTCCATCACCAGCAGCGACAACTGTTTTACATAATTGATCTCTTGTCATAAATATATTTTTTTGAGTCATTAAAAATACACTGGTAATGAAATCTTGCGTAGCAGAAATCATTGTCGATCCATCTTTTGGTGTACATATGTTATGTACAACCCCCATTAATAATTTTGCTTCTGTTCGCGCCTCCTCTGTTTGTGGCACGTGTAAATTCATTTCATCCCCATCAAAATCGGCATTATAAGGCGTGCAACAACATTCATTGAAACGGAACGTACGCCCTTGGACCACATGTACTTCGTGTGCCATAATAGATACTTTATGTAAACTTGGTTGTCGATTAAATAATACAATGTCCCCATTAATCAAATGCCTTTCCACAACATCGCCAATTTGAAGTGCTTTAGCGTGGTATTTTGGATTTCCATATTTTAACATCAAATTTTCACCAGTTTTTTTACGTATGAAATTTGCTCCTGGCCATTTGATACCGTTCAAAACAGCCTCACGCAACCTGTGTATATTGTATCTATTTACTTTTTCTGGATATGTCATACCTTGTGCAATCAATTGTGGGACTCCCACTTCCGTTATTTTTAAATTAGGATCAGGTGATATCACGGTACGTGCTGAAAAATCTACCCTTTTGCCACTTAAATTCCCCCTAAAACGACCTTGCTTCCCTTTCAAGCGCTGGCAAAGACCATATATCGGCTTATAATTTGTTTTCATACCCGGTGGCAATCCAGGCAAATCACTATTAATATATTGTGCTAATTCTAACTGCATATGATCCCATTGTTCTGCTAACATTTTCAAAGCTCCACCTTTACGCATGCTAATTGCTAATGATTCATTGATATGAACAACTTCGGCAAGCATGGTAGACAAATCATCTTCGTTACTAGCCCCGGTCGACCTATCCACTACACTAGGCCGTATACATGCAGGTGGTACGGGAACATTTGTGAATAGCATCCATTCTGGTCTTGATTTATCGCTTAAATATAAAAGCTCCAAATCACAATCTTGAATTGATTTAAATAAGCTATGAACCTTTAAAGGCGTTAAATCTTCATGTTCTAATTTATCCACATGATGCTCCAAATCTTTATTACGGCTCATTGCCGTTTCAAATGTTTTCAAAAATTCCGAACGAGTCTTTTGCAACTTCGTTTTACCTTTCTTATATACCTCATGAACAACCCTTAACGTTTTTTGCCCTGACATTTTTTTCACTACCCCATTCATTGCACCACAATATGGGCATGAATGGATTCTTTTACATTTTTCAACTACCCAGTGCCAAGCATCTTTTTTCGCCCTCGAATCGACACTCCAGTGACTATCAGTAGTTCTAACCCGGTTCAAATGAGTAATTTTATCAACCGGATTTAACAAGACTCTACTGCATGTTTTACAAATACAATGCAAAATATTAATGCAATGTTTAAAATATCCTATATGAAAGCATGGTAAATTTAATTGAATATAACCAAAATGTCCTGGGCATTCCGATAAACGCTTCATACATGTGGAACACACATTATCTGAATCTGGTCTTGATACCCCCATACGCTTATCTAAAACACCATTTGCTTTTGGATTCCTACTACCAATTTCATACAATTCACGATTAATAATTTGCAATTCACCAGCACTTACTATATCATGTCCACCTAATATGGAAAATGATAATTTTGATATTTTTTTAGGGCCTTTATTTTCATTTACCAATACGATTAATAATTTGCAATTCACCAGCACTTACTATATCATGTCCACCTAATATGGAAAATGATAATTTTGATATTTTTTTAGGGCCTTTATTTTCATTTACCAATAGCAATTTGCGTGGCATATTTTCTGTTCAAATATTTTCCTTATATTTATTTCTATTACGCACGCACAAACATATGTATATATATATACACACACACACAAACGTAGTAGTATTATATTATGGTATATATATATATGTATATATATCGTCTACAAATTTTCTGCATTACAAATATTATATATATATATCTATAATAATATTGGCTGTATTCTAAATTGGATTAATCATCTTCTCTATACTACCAAGTATAAAATTATTTGGTGGTGGATGGATTAAGAGAAGATGATTTTTTTTATTATAGATTTTTTTTAGTGGTGAGTGACGAAAAATCGAGGAGGGATTTCGATTTCGATTTTAATGAATATATTCTTGGATTTTCTTGGATGATTTTCCTTTTTTTTTTTTCAAGAATAATAAATTTATTTCATTTCTAGGCGGCATACAGGCCGCAACAGTACAGGCGAAGTTTCGTTTTCAAAGATCCCTTAAAGTTCTCGAAGTCTGAATGGTAGTGCAATCATTTAAACACCTTTACTTAAAATCTATTTGATAGATTTTAATTCATTTAAGCATATTAAATATGCACATAATTATAAATGGCCATTATTGTTTATGAATATTTGTTGAAATTAATTATTATATTAAATTTTAATATCCAGACAACCTGTGGACTATGGATGATTGTAATTGGACAAAGTATGAACAATTTTTATGGAGGCAAGTAACGTATTCTATCAAATATTACCAATCAAACTTCCATAAAATCGAAATTGTATCAAAAATATAATGACGGACATAGCAGCAGATAATAAGAAGACAACTTCTTCTTCTACAACTGTAATTGAAAATGAAATGAAAAATACTAAGATATCTTCGGAGAATGATAAACAAAAAGAAGAAGAATCTTTGGAAGATTTAGTATCGCTATTATTTACCCAAATGAGAGCAAATCCACCTGAATGGACTGTCCAAGAAAATCAATCAGAAGAGTTGAAGAAATTAACTGCAATGTTGAATGTAGATGAGAACGACAGTAGTGATAAAAAAAAAAGCCCACCAGTGGAAGATGATAAAAAAAAAGATACTGAAACTACCACTACGTAGGGCAATGTTAAAAAATATTTATATATTTGTTATCATATTTACGAACGCATATATAATTCAATATATAGATTACTGGTACGAACCGTATAGATTGTTACGTATAGTGTATGCTTGTAAAAATACGTCGTATCTTGTTTTCTTTTTAAAACTTTAAAAAAACGTACATTTATGATATTACTTTCTGTATTATAAAAATATTTTATACGAACTATCATATAATACGACGCCCCATCCCCATCACTTGTTTATCATACAAAAGCTCCAGCATATTTACGCATGCACACAACACATTAATATACTTCGTATGATATGTCATATCGTATCACTGTTGGTGTCCCATCACTATACGATACACTACACTTTTTTATTGTCATAATTTTTATACGAGTAATTTTTATTTTGCCAATGTTTCTTACCAGTATCCGGTCGTTTTAAATTAATAAGGCTTGGGCGTAGCTTAACTAATGGACCTTCCATCAATAATTCTTGTAAACGAAAATGCTGGAGAAGATTGTACCATAATAATGATTCAGTTGATAATACTTTTGGATTACCTAATATAATCAATCCATATTTAGCACGCGTCAAAGCAACATTTAACCGCCGTTGATCTTTTAAAAAGCCAATCCCTTGTTTTTCATTAGAACGTACACATGATAATATTATCAAATCTTTCTCCCGGCCTTGAAATGCATCAACTGATGCAACTTCAATATCATCGTACAAATCCGTTTGCATAACACCATTTCTAGCCATATACGAGGATACATAACTTCGTTGCGCATGGTATGGTGTAATTATACCTATTTGTTTTGGGCGTATACCACCTCTTAACATACCAGTGACTATTTTTTCCACGGCATATGCTTCCTCACGATTTAAATAACTTGTACCAGTGGAACCAACTTCCTCGACACCTTCAACGCAATAAAAAAACATAGGTCGATCTGGACGTGGAAACGGTAATTTTACTTTTTTTAATTGACGTTCACTTGCACTAACGCCATTTTGCAATTCACCTTCATAAAACGAATTAGATGGAAATACTGATAAACAAGGATGCATACGATATTGTATCGTTAATCTATTTGCTTTTTGGCCACGCAATACTAAGCGTTCGAATAATGATTGCCCTAATCCAGCTTTTGCAGCAATTTTATTCAAAACAACTGGTGGCAATTGTTGGTGATCACCAACCATGACTAATTGTTTCGCCCCTGTTACAATGGGTATCATGGTTTCAGGCTCAATACCTTGCGTCGCTTCATCAATCAACACTTGCTCAAACCTCCTTCGTTTTTTCCCTCGTTTCATACTACGTTCCAATACCCGTGGGTCCCCAGCACCGACGCATGTACAACATATTACATCCGCTAAATTCAATATATCTAATTCCGTTCTCCGTCTTTCACGATATAATCTGGAGTAATCTTGTTTCGTTAAATCACCTATTTCTTTTTTTAATTGCAATAATTTAGCAACAGCTGGGTTTGCTGCTGGTACCATCGTATGTAAACATAAAAAATCAACACTGCTAGCAACTTCCTCTCTAGATTTAGCTGCCAAGCGTACAACATTTAATCCAGCTTTATGCAATTTTTCAACCAGTTGATCAACAGCTACGTTACTAGGCGCTGATACAAGTATTTGTCGTTTGACACCATCTTTTTTTTCTAATTTTTGATTTCGTCTAACCATGAAATATACCAATGTCGCAGACGTGACCGTTTTCCCAGTCCCTGGTGGCCCTTGAATCAAACTCAAAGGCTCTTGCATTACATTTCTAATCGCCATCTCTTGAGATGGATTTAACGTTGGTAAACCAGGTGCCTTCAATCGTTTTGGCAATTTTGTAGGAATAATTTGTTCTTTAATATTTTCATGTCCTAGCAATTGATGATATAAATAACCGCTAACAGAGTGGGATTCAAGGGCAAAACTTTTTAATGCATTTTGCATTCTATCGAACGAGACACTCTTCCATACAAATTCTATTGTATAGCCATCTTTTACCATAGTCAACGGAGACCCCTTAGCCAACTCCAACGATACCTCTCCATCATCTCGTATACCAAGAACATATCCAGACCCTTCCCATGGTTTCCCAGTTCCAGAGCAAACGGCACTTAATTTAATTGTCAACTCATCACCTTTACCAAGTCTAAAATCCGTGCTTATATGCCCATATATATCTTTAAAATGAAATCGAGCAATGTATTTTTTCGATATGCTTTTTTCCCATTTGATAGAAACGTTACTTTGAGTTTGAGCCTCTTTCATTTTCTTATCTTCATCAGCTTCTAGCTTTACAAGCGGCCCAAATATATTTTGATATTCATATGCATCTTCATAATGTGCTTGTATTGAACTTGGACCATCATCAGTTTGACCTTCTCGTTTAATATCTTCCATCGTCGCATTAGGGTTACTTCGCCATAAATCTTCCAATGCACGAATTTGTGATGCGGTCACTTGCCTAGCTCTAGTCTGTTCTTTTTCAGATGGAACTTTCAATAACCACCCAACAAACTCTTTATCTTGTACCAGTGCACTCCATCTATCGACTTCCCAACCTTGCTCTTTTAAAGCACCTGTTTCACCAAGGCATACACGGCAAAGTAAGACAACAACATCTTGACCTTTTGTAGGCAATGAACCTATATTAAATACATTTGCATTTCCACAATTATAACATTCAATAGTTGAGTCTCCCAATGGACCATCTTCATGCAGTCTTACCCGTTGCTTCTTGGACCGTACCAAATGTTGAATAATACATGCAGCATTATTATTTAGTCGAGCATTACAAAACCATTTACCAGTATCAATACACTGTGCTACAGAGTCTGGCGAATGAATACCACAATATAAACATGAGTATGCCGGGACTTCATCTTCAATAACACCATCCCCATCATCACCTAACCCTTCTGGATCCGCATCATCAATATCTTCATCATCGTCCTCGGACGATGAGGTAAGATCATCATCATCACCGTCGTCGTCCTTGTCCTCCTCGTCGTCGTCCTCTTCCTCTTCTTCCTCTGAATATTCTTGATTAAAATTCAAGCCACCTAAATCAGCAGCTAAAAAATCATCTTCGTATCCCATTCCTTCGCCATACGGCTTTATCTCCTCGCCATCGTCATCGCTGCTGGCACTATTACCATCATTGTTGTTGTTAACTAACGACGCCATCTTCTTTTTGTGCTTTTATGATTATTTCGGTTTGACCTTTCTCCTATTTCCATTGACACTGTTTTGATTTTTATATATACCTACATGTATTAGATGTTTTTTTTGGTGTTTTTGTTCATATCAATCCATCAATCCCTGGCAATCTAATCCAGCAATCCATGCAATTTGCCCATCATAATCATTCATTCATTTTTTGCACTTCTTTATCACTTTTCTCTTCTCTTCTCTGATTTTTTTTTCAACATGACACAGCCAGGACACAGCACCCTTTAAGTACATTAATAGGAAATTAGACTCTATAGCAATTCATACTAAGTATAATAATGGGCCGGCCTGGATGGAATTAGAATAAGCTGGAAAACAAAATAAAAAAGAAACCTAAACCCTGCATCAGCAGTATTACAATAAACACAATATTACAGTAACCAACAACAACAGCATTATTATTTTTTATCCCAAAATATTGTACCATCAACACAGCATTGTTTTTTTATCGGTTCACCAAACAATATTTTAATAATAATAGTACCTAAGTAGTATATTATTATAGCGATAATATATATACTAATACATGATGATGTATAATGTATTCCAACTCCTAAATTAAAATATTAGTATAATACAAATAATCTTCACAACAATAAACACTATACACAGTAATAAGAACACGCCCGTTGTTTGTTACAATTTTAATAACAAAGGTACACCATAAATTATATATAAAATAAGTAAATTTTTATTCCAGAGACGAAGCATATTTATTGGGAAAAACTAGAAAAATAGTGAAAAATGGGACACCATAAATTATATATAAAATAAGTAAATTTTTATTCCAGAGACGAAGCATATTTATTGGGAAAAACTAGAAAAATAGTGAAAAATGGGACAGAAAGTACCAATACCAGATGACAAAATGCAAAAACAGATAGATATGTTAAAAATGGAAAAAAAAGATTTAGGAAGATTGTGGGCTTCTTTCAAGAGCTATGATAAAGATAAAAGTGGAGCAATTGATGTAGACGAATTCTATAAAATGCTAGGAGAGAAGCGATCGTTGTTTGGAGATAGTATATTTGAACTGATAGATATAGATAATAATCAACAGCTAGATTTTAGTGAGTTTATGACTGTAGTGTCAACATATTGTATGTTTGGACGTGAAGATGTTAGGAAATTCTGCTTTTATATATTCGATAAAGATAAAAATGGATATATAGAAGCAGATGAATTGGCCGCATTGATAGATTTACTGCATGATAATATGTTAAATGGGAATGCAAAAACCGCTATGGAAAAATTTGATAAAAATGGAGATGGAAAAATAGACTTTGGCGAGTTTACCATCATGGATGCAGAATTCCCGATGCTTTTATATCCAGCATTTAATTTGCAAAATAAAATGATGGCAGCTACCCTTGGAAGAAAATGGTGGATGGACAAACAAAGAGAGCTAGACGATGAACGTATAATGGAGAGAAAAAAAATTGCAGATGCAGCTAAGAAAGAGGAATTGCGTAAGAAAAAATTACGCGATAAAGAAGTTAAAAGGCGTATGGGTGGCATACAATATTATTTATGTTTTTGGAGACGAGGTAGAGTCGCAGCACGTATCGCAGAGAAGGAAGCAAAACGTCTAGCGAAATTAAAAGCAAAAGAAGATGAAAAAAATCGTCGTTTAGCACAAGCCAAAGCTTATGTTTTTGGAGACGAGGTAGAGTCGCAGCACGTATCGCAGAGAAGGAAGCAAAACGTCTAGCGAAATTAAAAGCAAAAGAAGATGAAAAAAATCGTCGTTTAGCACAAGCCAAAGCCGCCAGGGAAAAAGAAAGATCGAAGAAAAAGAAGAAAAAGCCAAAGAAGGAAGAAAAGAAACGTTCCACAAAAAACGAACGTAAAAGTCGTAGAGATTCTAGACGTAATAAAAAAAATAAATCGTACTAATAATTATAGCTGTGTATCATATGCATATCCGACATCAGAGTGTTACTTTTATATCTCTCTAGATCTAGAATATCATATCACGAAAAAATATATCTCAATTTAACAAAAAAAAAACAAGGGGTCGAGTTAATGTGTACAAAAATGTGTAAAAAGCAGACACTGTAAAATACGTATATATATATAATACGAACTTCGTATGTGTGCGTATAATTATATTACTTCTCGTATATATATAAGAAGGATATACAATATGAGTAAATAAAATCTTTAAATTATAAATAAGAGAATTTTTTATATAAGAAGGACATAATTATATATATTTTTTTAATGTATTTTTAGGACATTTAATAATTACAACGCACCAGTATTTCTTGGTATTTCAATGTATAATTCTATTCGGGGATCTGCACGTTGATGCGTTTCTTCCTGTACTTCACCTTCTTCACACCAACCATCAACACGCACCAGTATTTCTTGGTATTTCAATGTATAATTCTATTCGGGGATCTGCACGTTGATGCGTTTCTTCCTGTACTTCACCTTCTTCACACCAACCATCAACATATATATAATTTGTATAGGTTGTTTCATCATCTAGTTTATACGATATTTGTTGACATTTCATGATGGGAACTGTAGAAAATTGATATTCAGGATTATTACCAACTACTAATGCAAATGTATAAATACCAAAAAAATAATCATGTTCTAGATATGATTGTGGGATAGGGTTTGCTGTACCTGCCGCATTAGTCGAAAGTCCTTTACTCAAAGTATCTGGCAAGGCAAGAGGACCGACTTGACCCAACTGTGGAAAATACATATTGCTTTTTATATCTACAAAAGTGCCATCACTACGGGAAAAATTACTATTATATACATGTGGTATACGTGGAGCTCGAACTCGTGATGGACTGACAGCATCATCAAAATCTATACAGTCTTTATCTTTAAAAAAACCAATAGACCAAGAATGAGGTATACACAAGTTAAATCTTCGTACACATTTCCAATTGGTATCACCATCTTTACATTGAAAATAACCACCGTAACGCCCCATACAACGTAAAAATCCATCACCAAGTCCATCGGATGTCGATGAAATTCTTGTATTTGTCACGGTGCACCCAGATTGACTAGCAAACGCAAAATATACAGCAACAAGTGTTGATAGAAATACTAGTAATTGAACTGTTGTAATTGCATAACCTTTACCATGTTTTTTACAATATCTTTTCCATCCCCTAATGCATTTCCCGAGAGCTCCCTCTCTACGTCGACGTTTACGTTTAGGTGGTGTAGATTTCGAAGACACTTTTGCCGTTTTCCCTCCTTTTTTCAATTTTAACAGTGCAGCATTCTTAGGTGTTACTGCTCCAAGTGACGGTTGTTTAATTGGGGTTACTTTTGTTTTATTGGCAGCTTTTTTAGGCACAACTACTGGAGGGGCAACGACTTTTCCGGCTGCCTTGGCTTTTGCTTCTTCCTCCTCTTTCAGTGCCTTGATTCGCGCTAACATTGTATGTTATTTTTTGTTTTATTGGCAGCTTTTTTAGGCACAACTACTGGAGGGGCAACGACTTTTCCGGCTGCCTTGGCTTTTGCTTCTTCCTCCTCTTTCAGTGCCTTGATTCGCGCTAACATTGTATGTTATTGTGTCAATATATATACAATACTATGTATGTGCATTTTATGTACACTGTCTGCGTTTTCATATGCAGTTACATGTAAATATTATATTGATTATAATAATATTATAATTACTAACTAAATAAAAAAAAAGTATAATAATATTATTCTACCAGTAATAAATACTAAAAATAATAATAATAAATAGGTGCATATCTTGACTATTAATATACTGGCATACTGAATTACTTATACTGGAATACTGGCAAAAAAAAATGAACTAAACATCCGTAGTATAATATTATCTATACTAAATCAGAGGTTAGCGGACCTATCACAAAACACAAAACTAAAAACGAGCAAACTAAAACTATAAATCTAAAATAAAACCAAAACACAAAAACCAGGCTGACCAGCTGACCTTACTGATGTAACCTGGCTGACAATACCGACCAGCTAGGCGGCTGACAATAACAAAACAAAACAAAAACAAAAAAAAGACAAAAAGTATTTATTTGGATGAGATTCATATTTAAAATTAAATGAGATGTGTTAAAAATCTAAGAGTTAATACACTCGTAATAGTTTTATTTTACGTGCTAAAGTAATATCATATATGCTCAATAGTCAATCTCACAAAATAAATATTCTATCCTAGACGACTAATATAAATAGTAAAGCGCTCTAATATATATTTTTTTTTGCCAAGTTGATAGGCTATAAATGAAATAAATTGATGTATAATGTATAATTTCGAAATAATGGTTGCTAATTAATTGAAAAAATAAATTATGCCAGTATGCGTAAATTGTAGTATCTTGGAAATTATACCGATATATATTATATATTCCATCCAATTGGCAATGTACACGAGTAAAGTTGAAGTACATTGTTAAACTGTATCCAACTTTCAGTAAACTCTAAAACGTTTTGGCCAAATATATGTTGTAAAGAACGCCGTGATACCACTTTAGAAGTTTGTAAAGATCCAACCGGTCAAATTGATCGCACAGATATAGTGCCATTCGCATTATCACAAGGTGGTAATTATAGCAGGCATAATTTGTATGTTGAAGTGACGGAAACGATAAAGAAACATGGATATTTGCATCGAGGTATGCTTCATTTAATCAATTCTCTACCATATATTGATTATGGTAAAAAAATGAATGGAAAACATCTAATCGATACGTTTTTCAATAGTATTTCGTTGTGTGGACCACGTATTGTAAATGCACCAGGTAAAAAAGATACCACCAAGCTTTGCCAGTTATTTGTTCCCTACGAACATTCGATGACACAATTTTATAATTTGATAAATAGCTTTTTGTCAATGTGAAAGATCCTGTTGTACTATCCGGATAAAGATCTCGAAGTGCACGGCTGTGGCAAAAAGCCGCAGTTTTGATCACCGTAGCTTGCAGATCCCTATTGATACAAGTTTCGTTGACCCATTGTGCTTTAAGCCAGTCTGCTTTTCTTTTCGTAGCGTAATAATTTTTGAATTTCTTGATGGCCATTTTTTTCAAAGTCAAATATATATGTATTTTATAATTTATTATATATTATGCATATGATATGATACTTTATAATACCAGGCAATATACACCTCTCTTAATCTAAGCATAATTCATTGAAGAAAAAATTATTCAAAACTTGATTGATGGTATAAAACTTTCCTTTATTTTTATATTTGAAACAAGAGGAATCATTTTCATCTTCATTACTGTGATTCAACACAATATTTTTTTTCATATTATTCACATTATTTTTATTTTCCTTACTTGGAATATTTGCATTTTTCTTATTTTTTTTTTTACATCGATTTTCACGAAAGTGCAAACCATCATATGACAAATCTGGACGTGTACTAGTTACTTCCCAACTAGGTACAACTTTAAAACCAAATGTACGAATTAATGGAGTACTTAATTGATTCATTTGATATATTTCACCTGTATGTACACTGCATGGCCGATTATCTTTTTTACCTTTACTTTTACATTCTTTTTCTTTCATAAATTTAGATGGCCATGATGCAGTTGTTTCCCGCCATATAATATTATCATATACTTTAGTTAAAATACCTTCTACTTTTTGTAATGTTTTTCTTAGATTGTTTGAATAATCTTTTGGCAATAAACCAGTCCTCCAATCCCATAAGCCAGTATTAAAATATAAAATGTTTTTTTCTTGATTATTAATACTTGAATATGAAGATTTACTTGTACCAAATATCATATTATTATTATTGTTATCATTATTATTATTATTCTTATTGTTATGATCATCATCCCCTAAATTATCAATATGATGGCCACGTAAATTGTCTGACGATTTTCTATTTATTGGAACTGGATGTAACATAGCTTTTCGTTTAGTCTCTTCTTGCAATGTCGATATTAAAATGTCTTCTAATGTTTTTAAGCATTGAAAAAACCACGTTTTAATAGATTTGCAACGACCATTAAAATCAATAGCATTTGATGCATATACAAATCGAATAGAAAATTGTACTTTACCATTTTTTTTTACTATCATATCTTGATCTTCAAAGTTGGTGAACTTTTGACTTTTAAAACGTTTATATACAGAAATATTCCATCTTGCATGATCATTTGAACGTTGGAAAAAATTTTTGTCATTGGAATTAGCATTATTGTTGTTGTTGTTACTAAGAGACTTGAAAAATTGATGTAAACTCCAAAACAATTCACGATGGACGCTATCACCAATCATAACAATACGCTGAGCACGTTTATTCAAACATTTTGCTGCTCTACTAGGGGAATAATTTATAATTGAACAATCCTTTGATGTAATCCATTCATTTTTCGACCAATGTCCATGGTAACATTTTCTATTTCCATATAATGTTCTATAACTATTTCCAGTTGGATGGTTTGAAAAAATGGTATTTTGAAATTGATGTGGAAGCACTACTAATAATATGAATATAATAAAAGACAATCCCAATACAAAAAAAATAATTCTAACACTAACTCTTCTATTATTATTATTACTCAATGACATTATTATTTTATTTGCCTCCTCTTCATATATATGTATATTATCAAATATTGATATCTATGTAAACATGCACACACACACACACATATCTGGTGTAATAATCCCAAAGATCTTGTTTCCCTTGATCGTTAACACCCACACCCACCATGTACACACACACGCATACACATACACACACGTTATTATAACAATTAAAATGTATTGTCGGTTGTGCAATTTAATAAAAAAACCTTCTTCTCGTCTCTTGTCTCTCATATTTTTTTTTCGCACTTCAAGAAAGCCTTAAGTACTAATATAGTATACTAATGTATGTATGTTTGATAGAGAGAGATATTGGATATTACAAAAAAATCCAAAAATAGCCAATAGTTATTTTGATGAATAATTCAAGAATATCCGATTTTTTGTAATAATATCCATTTTACACCTGGCTTTCATCACACCCAGCATACATGATAAATGAGGATGGATGGATTTTTTCGGCACAACAAAAGATCCAAAAAGATACCACATAGGCAACTTGCCACGAGACACCACTCATATAATAAAATATTAAATCCTTTTATGGGTTGCGGCGACACATTATATATATCATAAATGGATGGGACACATGTACTTACGATCTTTTTAAATGGATGGAAATCGATGTAATAATTATTTCTTTCCATTACACCTACACACATACACACACACACACAGAGATATATATTCTAAACATTTTATTGATTTTAACTTGTTTTTTTATTGTTGGAAAAACATTATATTATTTATTTAACTATTAAATTATAATTAATATATATAAAGATATATACTATAGATATTTATATACATAAATAAAAACAAAGGTATATTATAAATATGTATAATATGTTTTCAGAACGAAAGAAAGCAAAGTTAGAGAAGGAAAAGGCTTTAGCATTTAAAAAATTATATGGAACAACTAGTAAGAAAGAGAAAGAGCAAAGTAATAGATCATTAGAGAAACATCGAATGTTTATGTCAACAATGGGTGTAGATTCAAAACATATTTTTGCAAAACAATCCAATTTAAGAGCACAAACAGCCCCAGAAGCACAAAATGGTAACACCAATTCAGCATTTAAATTTATCGAAAAGAAAAATTTATTAAATAGTGGTGGCAGTAGTATTGTTTATGGTAATGATCATAATGTTGATAAATCCCCAATAAGTAGTGGTGCAAGTAAAAGAAAGTTATATATGGGTAGCTTACGAGCTTTTTCACCATGAGTATTTAATGTAATATGCATATAAATATATATGAATCGTGTTAATGTTTGTTCAGGCCTCTATCATACGCACGGAAGGATAGAAACCTACTCGTGCTTGTAGAGTATTACGAAGTAGTTTGCAGAGGTGCATTAGAGCTTTACACTGTAGTACGAATCGTACGAAGTAATGATAGAATTTTATTCTTGTGCGATTGAGTATTGAGCATTTATTACTTAACACGGGAAGTGTAAAATTAATTATAAACTTAAGATTTTAACCAATCATTCTATCCCTATGATATATGATACTATAAAATATATATATATATATTAATGAAGCTCTAATGCACAGTCTACAAACTCTAAACTCTAATATCATACTCCACAAGCACAAGTACGAGTAGGTTTTTATCCTTCAGTGCGCACTCGTTACAAAATATATTTAAAACAAATCTCTGTCAAACGCCGTCATCAACTCTTTCCGTGTCAATATACCTTGCACTTTATTATCATCATCCACTACACATAAATGCCTTAAGCCTAAAGAACGAAACAATGTATATACTTTTACTAGCGGATATTCATTATGAACAGTTAAAGGATGTTTATCTACGTATGGTGTCAAATCGACAATTCGTTTTTTAACATTTTCGGTCAGATCTTCAATGCATGGAACTACAATACGTTTTGATTGCAATGTTGTTGAAAAATGTTCATATTTTAATTCATTTAGATTTTGTTGGTGTATACAAAAATTCATGATAATAGCGAGATGATTCCGTAAGATAAAACCTTGAAATATACCATTTTTATCCAATATTGGGTACCCACCATGCGTGTTTCCATTGATAGTGGCTATAATATCTTTCACTTGAGGTTTCATTTTCAAACTTTTTACTGGAGTTGATGAGATGTCAACCGCATTTAAACTTTCCATACCTGAAGGTGGCGTGCTTTCAACAAATGGCATGCATTTCAATTCAACATGTAAATCGTATAATGATATGTTGAAGAAATCACCGACCCATTTACTAACTGTCAGTACTAACATGATTGGTAATAAAAATTGCACGTTCTGAGTCGTCTCCATTAAAATGACTGTCAATGAAATCGTCATTCTAGAAACACCGCCTAACATCGCAACTGCACCCATCAATGCATATGGGCCAGCGGCTATATTAGCTTCTGGAAAAATATGGTGTTTCATAACTTCACCAAATAAACGACCAAAGCCACAACCAATCAATATGCAAGGCACAAATAATCCACTAGGTACTGCAATACCATACGTAACTACCGCCAATATAAATATGACAATAGTGTATACGAACAAACCTAATATGTCGTACTGTCCTTCATTGTGAAAAAAACCTTTGATGATAATTTCAGATCCACCAAAAATACTTGTTGCCATTGGATTAAATTGCGTTGCGTTACAGGTATAATGAATATAAAATTTTTCAACGCCTACCGCATCAACATTAACTTTATGTGCCGTTACAACGTGGGTAGGTATGTCAACGCATTTGCTAAACAGTGCTGGTAGCCAATACGCACATGTAGCGGTAAGCAATGCAACAAGAAGGGCTTCAACAGCTTTTGCCTTTGCTTTTCCCGATAAATTGTCTCTACGCCAATGGCATATTTTTTCGTTGATTGAATTAAATAACGCACCAAAACAACCACCGAAAATGGCAAGGAAAAGAAAAAATGGCGTTTCCCAAACATTATAATGGTTTGCAGTTGCTGGACCAAAACTAATTAAACCACCAAATAATGCTTTCGGATTACCAATAAATTTCCATAAATTCAAACTAAATGTACCCAACATAGCAGCGAACATACACATCCATGTAAGCGATACGCTCCAATATGATGCAGCTTCTTCCAACGAGAACAATACACCGCCAATTGGTGCACCAAAAGCAGCAGCAACACCAGCAGCTGCTCCACCAGAAACAAAATCCCTTTTGTCCCTGTCATTACGAAAGCGATATAAAAACGAATGTGTCCATTCATGTTTCCTCATACCAGTCAAATGAGATAAATTTGCGGCAAGTACAGCACCACTATGTACCATTGGTCCTTCTTTTCCAATTATAAGCCCACCACTTACACTAAATGTCACCCCTACTAATTTACAAACTAATGTTTTCAATCTTAATAATTTCAAATAATTTGTTCCATTTAAATAACTCTTTAATTCCGGTATACCAGAGCCAGCAGCAACAGGCTCAACAAAGGATACTAAGCATGTTGCAATACCGACAAATATTACATTTATCAATGCATACACAATGTATCCACCGACAAGCTCATTCTTCTTGATATATTCATTTGTCACTTCGTATTTAAAATCTAACAATCCTTCAACTGCAATAGCACAAAGATACGCTAAACTACCAACAATGATACCGACAAGGGCATATGTTGTCCATTTTGATAAGCAAATCTTATTGCATTTTTTTCCAGCTTCCACATTTAATTCATGGATGTATTTCTTATACAGCGGGCTATGCAACGGATCGTAGTCTAATGATTCATATGTATTCATCAATGCTTTCTCTGCATCAGTAAAGCTATGATGATGCGGGATGTGTTTACCTTTTTTCGAAGCTACATCAAGTCTGCGAGCGGATTCGCTTTGTTCCTCAATTTGCTTATTATGTAAATCATGCCAAGCTTCATCCAATGAATCATCATCCCCGCCATAAAAATTTACTAGCTTTAACGCTTTGTTTTTCTTATTTGCTCCACTAACATTTCTTTGACGTAAACTTGGCAAGGCATTATTATTATAACTCGTAGTATCAGAAGAGTTTATTTGACCTTCATTCAGTTGAACTACAACTTCATCACTATCCGAACTATGCTTTTTCTTTTTATCCCCATCTCCTGGAGATGTTTTCCAGGAATTCCTATTTTTTTTCATCGCCGTATATGGTATTTCAGAGAATGACATGCAACAATGATGACTTGGTATAAATATCTTTTATTTTGTCCTCTGGGCATTTGTTTAAACAAAGATTTGAAGTAAAAATATTAAAATATTATTATTATTATTTGGATCTCTTATTATAATTTGAATGCAATTATTCATTATTAATATTACCTCTCCTGTGTGTGTGGTGGGTACCTGCTATAATATCTTAAATCTTTTTTTTATTTTTTACAGGTGCACACCAGCACACCACCGTCGTGGCACGCACGCAAACCAGCACACCAGCACACCGCACACGGCACATCAGCCTTTTTTCTTGCTTTTTGCCTGTTGTTGTGTCAAAGAAAGTTAGTTAAAAGTCAGTCAATATTATCACGATGCTTAGCAAGGAAGTACAATGTAATCTATAGTATTACAGTATTATTATATAGGTAACGGTAGCTCTAGCCAGCTATAATAATACCTGGTGTGGTACATAATGAATAAAAAATCTTCCCGTTGGTTTAAATAATAGTATACCAGTATAATATTAGCACATATTACTTATACAGCAGAGTGAAATTGTTGTTTACGCACAGAGTTCAATATAGAGATACATAGAGATATAATCACATGTCAACTAAAAATTTCGCCCAGTTGTAAGAAAGAAATCTGTAACAGAATACAACAGAGTATTTAAAGAGGAAAATTATGGATCATAATGTAAACTATTCACAAAGTGAAGGATGGAGAAGTTCAAATAATTCAATACATCATAAACGTTCAAATAGAATGAAACCTAGACCACATACAGCTTCTTTAAGGCGGAATGATGGTTATTCCACTGCTGCTGGTGGGCGACGAAGTAATATAAATAATAAGCGCCCATCAACTGCTGTTGGGTTAACTTCTATGAATATACATAAACGAGGCTCAATAAATCGACAAAGGAGTCAATCATATCAACAGGAGACAGAGGAAGATATAGAGTTTGGTCGTACATATTTAAAAAATTTGCGAATTATCAACTCACCAAGATCAAGTTTCGACGCTGGTCATAGAACACATCCAGTAGGCACTATGTCTATACCACGAAAATTGCCAATTTCACCAGCAAAAAGAAGACCAAAGTCTTCAAATAATAGAAAAAGTAAGAAAAAAGAAACCCAACCAAAGAATCAATTAGGTCCCGTAGTGTGGGGACTAGGTAGGCAATTTACTCCTGCTGGACTATCAAAAGAAGAACTACAAGATTCTATATTTAGACAATGGATTAATGGTTACAACGATGAAAAAACTGAATATAGGTCCGCATCTGTTGAAATTGATACTAGTTTTGCAAATGCAAACGTATTCACAGAAGGAATGCCACCCGCAAATATTACAATAATTTCTGTAGCATTGTCAAATTTTGATAAATTAATACAAATATGTGGTCGATATCGTCGACAATTGAACGAAATTCGAACACATTTATTGAAAGCAATTTATATTGATCATAAATCGATACCTAATATTGGCGACGTTACCATCGAGGCATACGCAAAAACACCAACATATTTCGCCTCATCAGCTGATTTAGCAGTAGAGTTAGAAGTTACTAAATTCCAACTACAGCAAATTACTGAACAACATGCAAATACAAAAGACAATGCAGCAAAACATAAAAGAACCAGTTTTGCTAGAATGTTCATGCATGCAGCAGATAAAAGCAAACATAGCAAGAAAACTTCAGAACTAGAGGCTAAATTACAAGTGCATGACGATCATATGCATAAATTACATACGAAAACATATGAAATGATCGTGAACTTGCTTATTAAATTGGAACCAGCAGAACAATTGAATTTAATCGAAACCATATTCAAACAATTTAATTTGGATGATACAAAAGCATTTTTATTCAATTTTTTAAAAAACCATAAAGATTTTGATGAAGTTGAACGTGGTGAATTCATTACAAAACTAATGAGTGCTTTCATGGAAGACACGTTGTTAGAAGTTGTTAAAAAGCAAATAAATGGACTAGGAGGTAGGAGTAAATCAAGCGTATTGTTTGATATTATTACAAAGCAATTGTCTGCTTCTGTAAGACAAGCAATTATAGTTGATATTTTATTGGCGGATACAAGTGATAGGACAGCAATTTTTTCAAATTTTTTCAAATTAGTAGAAAAAGACAATACATTTGGTTTTATAACATTTGTTATGGATAATTTATTTGGTATGCAAGAGGAGAAGGTCAAGGTATGTGGTAAATTATTAAAGTATTGTATCGGGATAGCACCTGATGAAGCAAATTTGAAGCACTTTGCTTATGATATTGTTGAAGAAATTAGTAGCAATCGTGGAACTAGTAACGAGATTAATAATGTTCAAACAGCTATTCTTGAAGAATTAATAAAACGTTGTGGAACAAAGTTATTTCGAAACTTGTCAAATGGAAAACGCCAGCAATTACAAAAGCGCAAAAGTGAGAAACTGAAGAAAAAGAAGGAGGAGGAAAAACAAAGAGAAAAAGAAGCAGAGGCGAAAAAAGTTAAATCTGATGCAAACAAAACTGTGAAAAAAGTTGCTGCAAAAAGAGAAACGAAGGTAGGGGAAGATAGTAAGGAATGTGATGATATCAAATCCTTGAAGGAAGAAACAAGCAAAGTAGAGGAAGAAGAGAAGAAAATGGAGCATCTTGAAACTCGTATTGAAAAGGTGGAAGAGTTGATTGTTGCTGAGGAGGCGAAGAAGGTAGTTGTAGCTCAATCTGATTCCGATGATGATGAAGATTTTGCTGATTTTTTAGCTCCTAAAAAAGTCGAAACACGTACAATTGAAACACAAACAGATCCATTACCAGATATAATCTCGTCATTAAATGCAACAGGAGAAGGTAGGTCGAATAATGTGGTAATAGAAAAAAATGTAGAAAGTAGAATAGTGAAAGATATGCGACCTTTTGCTGCTGTGCTACAATTTGAAAAGAAAGAAGGGAAGCCATTAAATTATCATAAAACGCTGGCAATGATCTATACAACGTATGCAAATAAAATCATGGCAGACAAAACTGCTGATAGAAATAAATTGGGACGGGAAAGTATTGGTAATTTTATTACACGGTCATTCAAAAACGAATTTGGACTTGATAAACGCGTATCACTCATGCTTGCTGGTTTAATAAAAAGTATAAATAAATTTAAATCTAGAAGTCGGCGTATTGAACAATTTAGTGAGTTGTGTGGTCTGGCATTGGATCAAGAATATAGCGCAAAAACTTGTGACATATACTTGAATATTGTTAAGACGGTATTTCCAAAATTCAACAAGGTAACACTGGTTAAGCAGGTCGAAGGTGAATGTAAAATTACACATGCTACTGCAAAAAAAGCATTACATCGAGTTTTCCCGAAGAAAAAAAAAGTAAAATTTTCTGTTGGTCGATTAAAGTTAAGAGAAGACATATTTGATGACTTAAAACAAACTATTAAACGAATAGCAACACCAAAAGTTGATTTTGATGTTATGATTGATTGTTGCCTAGAAGCAAGCATTAGGCAATTTTCAATAAATGTCGAAATACTAAAAGATATGTTTGTACACTACAAAAAAGATGACCATGATCATTTGCATAGAGAAAATTTTGATGAATTGATGCAGATGTGCGCAGAGGGGATAACGATGGATGAGTTAGATAAAATATGGGAAGAAACACATCAATACAAAACAGGAACTTTTATATATCACCAAAGTACAATATCCTACCTTGGTTTGTGTATAAGCCTGGTTGTTCGTCAAATAAAAGTAGCTTTTTCATATCTTTTTTTAATTCTGCTTGTTTACCTTTAATGTCTTCTAAAACTATTTCGTATACTGAATTGTTAATATTATCGTAAGATAAGGATTTGATTTTAAATTGGTATTTTTCTTTATTATCCCCCGCTTGTAAATCATATGATACTAAATCACCAATTTTCATATCTATTCGTTTCGTTTTAGTCAAATCTATTGAAACCCTTCTATAATAAATTTCTTGATATTCATCAAATTTTTTGGATCCCACTTTTGTAAGATATATATGCTTTTTCTCTATATTAACAACACATTCTCCGACTTTTTCAACGATTATTGATTTTCGTTTGACTCTCTTCTTTCGTGCTACTTTTTTTATATCTTTCGACTTCTCTATATTTTCTGTTGGGAGAACACTGTCTTCTTTTTTATTCTTATCTTCTGCTACAGTTGGTGGGGCACCATCTTCTTTTTTATCTTCTTCTTCAGTTGATGGAGAAACATCTTCTTTTTTATCTTCTGCCTTTGTTTTTCCCATCTTCTTGTCTTTTTCCAGATCTTTCTCTTCATCGGTACGCATCTCTTTTGTTTCATTGATGTTTAAATCATCAACGTAAACGTTGACTATACTATTTTTTCTTATTTTTCGCTTTGATGCTATTGGCATTTCATCAACTATATTCTGATAAAATAGAGTTTTTGCAGGATCATCTTGAGTCTTTGTTTTCAATCTTACATCGGTTTCCACTTGAAACAGATTCATCGACATTACTTTATTGTGTAATATAATATCTCTTTCAATAAGTTCATCATCAGTCATATCATAATGTAACTTAAAATTTAAATCTGCACATACCACAAATTCAATTACCCCTGCACCATAACTAACATTACTAAGAACACCCAAAATGTTTGGTTTATATGTAATACGAAGTTTTCCCTCTTTATCAGTATTTAATAAAAATGCATCTTTTACCTTTAGACTACCTGGGAATTTTGCATCTGGCTCATTGCTTTTTGGTATTAAATTTACAATTCGAATCTCAGCTTTCACCACTCTAGTAATGTTTTTTTCCGATAATGTTATTATACCGTTTTCATCACTTTCAGCTTTAAGAACCTTTAAATACCCTGGCAATTCACTTAGGGTTTTCTTCGCAAATTTTACCATTGGTGGGTCTTCATATTCTACAAATTTATCCAGATTAATGTTGTCTATATCATCCATTATAAAATTAGAACCATCCGCAAGAAGACCACAGGTAGAAATTGTATAAAACGCAGGCAATTGATCAATTTTTCTTACGCCGAGCCAAAATATAGGAGTAAACCCTTTTATTGGTGTTGTCCATTGCTGCAACCTTTCTTCATCAGTGTTTAAAGTATTAAGTATGTTTTTAACCTGGGATAAATCACCCTGTTCAATTGCACAACATAATGGATCTGTATTAAATTCACTTTGTTTGTTTCCCATGTTATAATCAACTTTTATATTTCAGGTTCGTAATTAATTATATGTCTACGTATATATGTGTATGAATGTATTCTGTATTAAATTCACTTTGTTTGTTTCCCATGTTATAATCAACTTTTATATTTCAGGTTCGTAATTAATTATATGTCTACGTATATATGTGTATGAATGTATGTATGTATGTACTATCTGTTATTGTATTATTGATATGTTATTATTATAGTATCTAGTATAATATATTAACTCTATTGCACCCTACTATTACACGCAGCGCCAACAACAATAACTATTAATAATATAATGTAATCCTGGTAATTACTTTAAACTTATTAAATGGTTTAGCACTTTATTATTAATAAACTTGTTAACATACAACTACTGTAAACTTGTAACTACTTGTTATGTATTATTACGAGGTAGACACAACAATTTTTACCTGCTGGTATAATAACATTAAAAAGTCTAGGACCTAGACTATGGTAACATCATCACAGCAGCAGCAACTTCAGTTGTTTTCCAGATTTTCCAGGTTTTTCCTAGCACCCCCCCCTTCTCTGGACACCAGAGGCATTTCCTGGTCCAAATCTACGTACTGTGCTGTGTCCCCAACCCTAATAATAGCCCCACTCCCAATGGTATTTCCTTAGTAGAGAGTGTAATAATAAATAGCAAAAATAAAGTCAACATCATAAGCCTATTTGTATGCTATGACACATTTTATTTTCACCTAACTCCTAAAAACCTGTGGGGAGCCTATCAAATGATTGAAAATCGTACTAAAATAGAATCAATTAGTATACTTTTGAGAAAAATGAGATTTGGAATTTTATTCTAGAAAATAAGGTACAGTATTCGCTACGAATATTCTGCAAGAATAATGTTTTTTGTACTTAATGTGTTTCTTTTTTCCCTAATTCCAAAAATGCAACTGGACATGGAACACACTCACGATATCCTAGTATCGTGTGTATTTATAAACACGCGTGAAGCTTCTTTTATCAACACCAAGAGTATTAACGCGTTGTGGGTAACCCACACGACGTGGAGGATATCTTGGTTGGTGCGAGATGCCAACACGTATGGGAGTCTTTCTGGGCAGGGGTCAACGCTTCACTTACATGGTTGATTTCCTAAAAGATACAAGCGAACGTTTTGTTGTGATAGATATGCTGTGATTGGTATCACCAAAACGTGGTGGCCGATCAGACGTATATGTATTTCAACACCGGGTAGCTAATCTTTTTCCGTGTAGCATTTCTTCACAGGGCAACAAAATCCATCACACTGTATAAAACATACGGCATGATTGGATGGACTACATGCTGGTTATCAAAATTTAATTATGGATAGATATAATGGTGTGAAAAGAGTGTATATGAGGTGGATACAATTCATTCATTTATATATAAATAATATTTTTATTCATTTCAATTTATTAAAAAGATATTTTGTTTATTTTATTATTTTTTTGCCAGGTGTACTAGAGATGTTGCGCGTCTTGTGGTATTATGAACCTGCTATTTTTTCTAAATTTAATTTAGGATTTTTAGCAGTCATCCACCATTAGCCGCGCAAATACTCTAACACATCAAAATAAAAACAAGATATCTTTTTTTTATATTTTAAATAATAAAATAATAAAAATTTAAATTTAATAAAAATATTATTTATATACAATATAAATGAAATGAATTATTTTATATATTTACAGTACCATTTTTTTTCTTGTATAGCTGTGATCTTGAACTGTTTGGTGCTTCCATACGAAACGTCGATTTTTTTGACTCTTGACCATCTGCTCTATGAAGATAAAGCCAGATATGATGACTTGGGATATTCGAGATTGGAATTCTTACAGGTAGTAGAGACTCACTCCAGCTTTTACTGCCTCGAAATCTCATATGATCTATAGACGATTGCTTTAGATATGGAGAATGTCGAATAAAGGTGAATGCTTCCATGAACTTTAGAGTGGGATAAAGCATATGATTACCAATTTTCCCTTTTTGTGGGTTTTTGATAACGACGTCTGCGTGATCCCTGTGAGCTCCACTGATGGGATCTCCCTCTGTCACTATGATTCTACAGGTAGGACATTTATTAACGTTCCTGATTCCTGGCAGACTCCCCCCTGGATTGAAGGCAGTGACAGGTACACCAGTCTGTCGACCAACTGCAATTGCTGTCGATCCACCTAATGAGTGCCCGGTTGCATCAATGTTTGAGCCTTTATACTTATCTTGTACTGCTCTCATCTGTGATAACGCTCTTCGATTATGCGGACTACCTTCACTTCCAACAGCAATGTATATATCATTAAAAAGATCACTGGCAGAGGACTCAGCCTGCGTCCCCTTATAAGCCACAGTTACCTCATTCGTTTTAGTGTTGACAAACACAGTTCCCTCTCGAGTAGATAAATCTTTGTCAACCACAAAACCTGGCGGTGGTTTGATCCTATCAGGATCATATCCATTTGCTCCCAAATACCCTGCATTTATTTCTCCGGCGTATGATAATTTGGACAGTTGACCCTTCAATTCGTCTTGATACGTAACTTCACCACTTAGCGTTTCTCTAGCCTCGCGTCGATCCTCAGTCTCCCTGGCATAATTTTTCAAAATGCCTTCTGCTTGTGGATTTGGTGGGCCCTCCGGGCAACAGCATGGGCCTTGACCGTTGTAAAAACATTTATTACATGGGCAGCCTCCATATTTATCCATATGCTGTTTCACTAAATTTCTTCCTATGTCAATGAAAGAAGTATATCCTGTATTTTTACATTGCCCGATTTTATCATGCATCTCTTTCCCAAACTTTTCCGCTTCTTCTACCTGTCCTTCAGACAACTTTTTATCATACTCTCTATTTATATCCGCATGAGGACCGCTCTTGAACGTTCTTGACCCATCCGCACTTGTATAATCACCATTTTCATTCGTGGTTCCAACTTCTCGTGTAGAAGGCCGATTTCTGGCATCTTCATTGTTCTTGTCTAATGTCTCTTTCCATTTTTCCTCGTGAACCTTTTCACCAAATTCTTTTGCTTGTGCACGTTCCTCTGGGTCATTTGAAGTCCGTAATTGGTCATATTTCAGCGCATTTTGAGCATCGGTTCCAGTCATTTTTCGTCCGTCTGGAGTGGTATAGACTCCATTCTCCATTGTACCAATTTTGTCTGGTATTCGTGTTCTTGCTGCTTCATTATTATCCCTCAACGTTTGGCCATGCTTGTCTTCATGTATTTGTTTACCTAAATCACCTGCAGCTTGTCGTTCTGCTGGATCGTCACTATATCTTTTTTGGTCATATTCATGCATTTTTTTAGCTTCTTCTCCTTTCCATTCTCGACCATCTTTTTTATAAGTTTCACCATCATATTCTCCCACCTCACCTGGTGGTTTCGGCGGGGCTTTTGATGCATCGCTTGGTGTTGTGCCATCACTCGGTGTTGATGCATCGCTTGGTGTTGTGCCATCACTCGGTTTTGAATCATCGCCTGGCTTTGAGCCATCCGCTGTCCCATCTTTATCAGCACCATCTGAAGCACCATCATCGTCGTCATCGCCAGCACCAGGATCGTCCCCAGAACCACCTCCAGCAGCATCACCAGCAGCAGCCTCTTCAGCATCAGCCTCAGCGTCAGCAGCATCAGCGGCTTTCGCAGCATCATCAGCTGCTTTATCATGCGAACATGGTGTTTCAGCAAGTTGACCATCACCTTCCGATTCTGCTCCTTGTCCATCTCCTTCTTCTTCCCCTTCTTCCTTTTCTTCTTCTTCTTGGTCTTCTGGAGTCGATTCTTCTTTACTAGTTCCTTGCTTATCACCTGCAGCACCTCCACAACCTGCATCATCTTCTGAGACGGCTCCTTCGGCATCTGCCGGATCTGCTTTATTTTGTACTTGAAGAAAAGACACTTGTTGTTTCGATGGTCCTATTCCTATATGTTTTCTAAGATGTCTCCTCGTACGAACAGGTATAACCTGACTATTAACATCTTTATTGTTCCTGTGTATATTCTCAGAAAAAACAAGAACAAACAAACAGGAAAATAGAAAAAGTTGTAAACGTAACATTATAATCAGAATATTTACTTCAAGAGAAGAATAATCCAAAATAAAAAAAATGTACCCCCCTGCTATATTCTTTCATTAAAAAAACTTTTCAACGTTTTATATCAAAAATATCATCTATATACACAACAAAATAAAAAAACAGAAGTACAAGACGATGGAGCAAGCTTTTTAGTGATTGATGTCTTATGTGGCTCAGCTTTTGTTTTTCTTATTTTTATTCTATAATATAATATATATGCATTTAGTATGGAATTTTTTTAAAGTATTTTTTATTATTATTATTAAATCCTGGATGATGCCCTCCTCCTCCAGCTGGCCAGGCAAAAAAAAGGCTGGCATCAAAAAACCAAACATAAACGTGCTTAGACTCTTTGCGCGTACAATGATATCACCATCCTAAAAAATCCTTCACAAAATTAGAAACCCTAGCAGGCGTGTAGCACGCGCACATAGGCCGCAGGTGTCTTGACTCTAGGGAAAGGATTACTTGGGCGGCAGAATAATCTTATCGAAGGCGGATTCTTTTTTACCGATTCGGGTAGTTGTTTGTAATACTATTTTCCTATTGTATATACATGGTCTTTTTTTAGATGTATCGGTCCGAATAGAAAAACTCTCCATACTGTGTGATTGCTACTGAACCAGTTGCGGATATTTTTAATCGGTACTACATGATAGGCAAACGGGTGTGGTGAATGCTACGGCATGTTTCGTACTTATGCTACACGTTTTAGGAGTTTTGTCCGTAAGCGTAATACTATCGTAAACGCGTGAGAGCCCGAAATGGTGGTAGGGGACACAGCACAGAAACATTACACAGTTTTTTTTTCTCAAAAACCTATTTAAGGATAGTTTCTTTTTTCCATCACGTAACAAATTAAGTATATTTTTATATATACTTGTAACGTAAGAATACAGTAGCTCCTCCATCCATCCACAATTATTATTAGGATTGTTGTCGTCATCACAACAACAAGTTGCACAACAACAACATACATATAAAAAACAAAAAAAAAAAAAATTTTTTTATAAATTACTTACATTGGATATCTTCACAATGTGTATACTGGCCAATATAACAATACGAGCAGTTGAAGAAATATTTAGTTCCATACATCTATCCATCTATTGATTTATTTATTTATTTATCTATATATAAAGAGGCGTAGATATATATATATTGGCTAATAATGGGTAGTTCCAAAAAACGCAAGCGAAATAAAGGTAATAATAATAACAATCAGGAGAAAAATAATGAAGAAATAGATTTAACTATGATTAATGGTTATAAATGTTTGCCAATATTAAAACATATTATAACGTCGTCTGATTCAGATGCTACTTTTAAAGATAGCAGTAATAATGACGATAATATTGTTAAAGTACGTTCATGTATATATTTTCGTAGACATTTTGGTAAACGATTAAAACGTTCTGATAAAATTGATAATAATAATAATAATATGATGGGAGAAACCGTGGAAGTGGAAAATAATAAACGAAATACTATATTTGTAGCAAATTTATGTAGTCGTATGGATGAAGCAAGTGTGAAAACATTGTTTTCTATAGGATCTATTCAAGTTGTTGATGTTGGCATAGGTGAATTGAAAAATTCATCGACGACACCTGTAAAATATGCACATGTAACTTTTGACACTGAAGGAGATGTTGATAATATTATGGAATTAACATCTAATAGCTTGATAAAAACACCATTAATTTTATCAGCAGTAAATGAAGGGTATGAACAATGGTTGCAAGAAGCTATCGATAGCGTGCCAACATTATCATCATTGCGAGCGGATGCAGATGAATACATGGAACAATTCCAACAACGATTGGAAGATGAACGTAAAGCAATGGAAAAACGAATGCAAGAAGCAGATGATGATGGTTTTACTGTTGTTAAACGTAGTAAACAAGCACGTCGTGGTGGTCAAAATGCATCTAACATCGCACCACGTAAAAAGAAAAAAAAAGAAAAAGAATTGAAAGATTTCTATCGTTTCCAATTAAAAGAAGGTAAACGGGATAAATTAGCTGAATTACGTGAACAATTTGAAGCAGATAAAAAGAAAGTACAAAAAATGAAACTAACTAATAAATTCAAAGGGTTGTAAAAAAAAAAATTAGTGTTTTTAAAAAAATATTTTTATATTCTAGATATTATATTTATAAATATACAATAAAGTGCGTGCATGTGTTGTTTTGTTTTTTATGTGAATATTATTATTATTATAAAAAATAGAGGAGCTATTCCAGTAAATTAATAAAGTTGATGAATAAACTTCATCAACCATAAGCAATATATTTATTGTACCTATAACTTATTAATAAAGTCAATATCTGATAGCTAAAACTTAAATACACACACACAGACATATATATAAATAATACTAAAGTCTTTTTTTATTTAATTTAAATAATAGTATTATTTTATTTAATATAAAATAAATAATAATTAAATAACATGAGCAATAATAATAATAATAATGATAATGATAATAATAATAATAATAATAAAAACTCCGATGCTGTACATAGCAAGTCAACTAGCTCTTTCTTTTTGATGACACAAACAAGTGGACTTTGGTTGTTATGGCTTTCCATATGGATCGATGTATTCATTTTATCTCTAGGGTTTCATTGGTTTTTCTCTAAGGCGGTAGCTATCATTCCATTTGGATTTTGGCTTGTAGATGCTATTGAGTTGAAGAAAGTTGTACGAACGTTGCTTTTATGGATTACAGAATTATTTTTCAAAAATTTCGACGTTGGCGGGGCACACAATATTCCGCTAGAAGGCCCTGTCATTTTTGCGTGTGGACCACATAATAACCAATTTATTGATGGTGTTGTTGTTTTACGTGCATTAAATGCAAGGCCAGATGTTGGTTTTATAGCTGCTGCAAAATCATGCAGAAAGCCTTATGAAGGTGCATTGATTCGTTCATTGGATGCTATTCCAGTAGAAAGGCCTCAGGATATTGCCGTGGAAGGATCAGGTCTCGTCATATTTAAAGATATGAAATATATCCAAGGCAATAAAACACGTTTTAAAACGGAAGTAAATGTAGGAGATATAATTTATGTCAAAGAGACTACTTATAAATTGAAAGTAGAAGAAGTTGTTTCTGATATCAAGTTAATTGTAAAACCACCAAAAAAACAAGAAGTGGAAAATATGCCAAGTCCAATGGTAATGAAATCTTCGAAAAAATTTAAGATAATTCCAAATATTGATCATTCAAAGTTTTATGACTCTGTATTTCAAAGAATAAATCAAGGAAAATCTATTGGGATCTTTCCTGAGGGTGGTTCGCATGATAGATCAGATTTACTACCGTTAAAAGCTGGAATAGCATTGATTGCATTAGAGGCGATGAAACGTTATGGAAAAGCAGTTCCAGTCGTACCAGTTGGTATCAATTATCTGTCTGGTCATCGTTTTCGATCGCGTGTTTTTGTTGAAATAGGAAAACCAATTTTCCCCGATGAGAAAATATTTGAAACATTTTCAAAAGGTGGAAGTGATAAAAGGATAGCAGTATCTTCCTTTTTGCATCAAATTCATGTAGGTTTAAAACGATGCACAGTTGGTGCTGTTGATTATAAACATTTTCAATTTTTTCGCATGATGAATAAATTATACCTACCTGTAAATATAGTTGATGGTTCTGAAACAGTTGAAACAATTTCAGAGATTGATAAATTAGGGATGCAACGTGTTTTTACATCTGGTTATGAAAAAGTAAAAGATGAAGATGATGTGAAAGAACTATTTTCTAAAGTATTGTCATACCGCCAAACATTAAAAGCATATTCTATGCCAGATCATAAAGTTGAAAATTCTGTACCAGATGAAAGTGTTGCCGATACCGTTATATCCATCATTGAGATTGGATTAAATATGATTGTATTGCTTCCATTAACTATTGCAGCATTTATATGCTATTTATTTTTTTTACCAGTATTAGTTCCAGTGCGCCTTTATGCTGCTAAAAAAGCAAGAGACGCAGTCAAAAAATCTACTGTTAAATTGGAAGGTAAAGATGTGTTAGGCACGTGGAAAGTTTTGGTTTGCTTTGTTATTTTACCTTTACATTTTAATTGCATTCTGGCCTATCTATGGTACGTTTATGGTGAATCGTGGGCAGTCTTATTTCTATGTTGTGGCCCATTTATATATATTTTTGGAATTAAAGCAAACGAAACTTGGAAAAGAGTAATGAACAATACATGGATTTTAGTAGCTAGTAGCTATGGGAGCAAACGACAATCTAGATTAAAAGAGTTAAGATATGAATTGAAGCATAGCGTAAGGCATATAGTTGATAAATATGGATGGGATGAAAAAGCGAAATCAGACCCAGCAACGAAAGTACTTTATCGACGAAGATCAATATCGTCTGATTCATGGGCTGATTTAGATGCTGAAGTGAATTCTCAACTCATATCGTAAAAATGATGGTTAAAATCTACGTAAGTTATAACACGTAAACACAAAATATAAATGATGTGAGATATATATATAAAAATATATTTTAAAATATGATGGTTAAAATCTATAAGTTATTTTTTTTATAAAATACGAGTTCTTAGTCTGTTAAATCCTCAATATCCTAAGAAAAGAATTTTCTCCTATGATACTATTAATAATTAATATACGTATCATATATACGAAGTAAAGCTCTCATGCGCAGTAAATATGCGGGGGATTAATTTTACATTTTATTTTTTAATAATAATTTACTCAATGGTAATTATCATATATGCATACCTACTTCTCTACCTTTACATATCATATATATATATATATATATATATTCATACTAACTTGTTTGCACTACCTAAAATGCCATTACCAATACCATCTGTTGATGATGAGAGGCCTTGTTTACCAAATCCAAATATAAGGCGCCTACAAAAACACATGTAGAGGAATGCAATGGCAACAATCAAACCAATCATTTCAAACGTTACCGTCATAAAAGTTGGTTTAAAGGTATCATAAGATTCTATTCCATCAGACACGACAATAACAGATTTTTTCTTAATGGAATGAACGATTGCAGCACCAAGTGCCCAATCTACATCTGCTCCATTTATCTCATGTATAATCTCAACCTCTGCACCATTCTCTTTTCGTGTTTTCAGCGTATCGATTAAAGCATTTTGATAACTCAATGCAAAACATTCTTTTGGATCTTTTGGTTTATTTAAATTCGATTCCGCTACAGTAGTTGTTTCACATGCTTTCTGTATAGCCTTATTGCGTTCATCTTTACCCCATTTCATAGGTAAATTCAAATCATTTCTCACATACCAAAAATTTTCAATCGCGATGAAATGTCCACGCAGTGGTGGAATACTATATTTACCAGGTGCATCTGCTCCAGAATTCTGTAAAAATGCAATAGCTTGGTCGTAACATTGTCCTCCATTACCAAGACCTTTGACAATTTTTGATTTTGCATCGGCACAGAGTTCTTTCGTCCCAGTTCCACTTGCTTCGCAACCCTCGACCGACCAATAGCGTTCATACCCTTTTGGATAGCAGGGATCACCAGCTGGTTTAATTGGTACCACAGTGTGAACCGTGTTCTTATCTGCGTGTTTTTCCATCGCAACAGTTTGCGCATAATCTTGACCAAAACCTAAATAGCTATGTGCAAATACATGATATGATCGTCCATTTGGAATCTTGAAGTCAAACCTATCTTTCTCCGGTATCTTCCTTGCGGCATCCACTTGCATAGTTACTTGCAACGAGCCACCACCTAATTCTAAGACACCGATACTTCCAGAATCTGATTCAGAATCATGCGTAGCAGGATTTTCTTTACCATTTGCTTTTGGATCAAATGTACCTTTTAAATAATTAGCAGTAACCCAAGATAAACCACCTTCTTCATATCCAGGTATTATTTGTACCCATGGACCTACGAATTGATACTCACTTTTTCGAAATACATTTCTTACAGCCTCCAACACTGCTTCTGCAGATGTAGCTTTGACAGCTCTTAGACCAGCAGTGGCTTTTAATAACAAAGGTGTCCTGGGACGTTTAGCTATCGGAACAAATCTATTGGCAAAGTCTAATAATTCAAGCATTGCTGATTTTGTACCTTCCATATCTAATTTTTCAGCAAACGCGGATAATCCAGGTTTAACTTTTAATGTTTGCTTTGAACGTACAGTAATATCTACCACTGGTAATGGGCCGCCATCCTCACGTTTGTATAAATTAAACACATGCACACGAGTGCCACTGCTACCAGCGTCAAAAACCACTACATGTTCAACTCCGGCTTTTACATTTGCTGTGGCTGGAGGTACTGCATGTACAGAAATAATAATAGTTATTGAGAATATGACGATAAATGCTGTTTTACAAATGTCCATTATGGCACATTTGGTACTATTCTTATTCATGATGGATTATATTATTATAATTATGATTAATATTGATTAATATATTTGATTTTTTACTTCTTTTCTGTGTTTTGATTGTCTCGTTATCTTTTTTTTTTTTGTTCTGGTTTTAGCCAGATTTTCACTTTTGCTTCTTGGACTGCTCTTCTTTAATTCATTTATATTTTTTTTTGGGATGATAATAGCAACAATATAACGACGAGGAGGAGATTTTTTTTTTTTTTATTTAAATAAAAAGGATGAGATAGGCCAGGTTAAGGTACTGGTACAATATTATACCAAAGGTTGATCAACTTAAAAAATAATTCCTCTCCTGGAATTTTGTAGAATCCTGCTGCCCGCCTGGAGTGTGACTTTATAAGCTTATAAGCTTATAAGACTTAAATGATAATGATGATGAACATATACAGGCAACCTGCGTACTGTAGCGAATACAGTTATACATTATTAGCTAGAGCTAAGCGTTTGTTGGTGCTGAAGTTGGATCTTAATCTACATATACAGTATCTATACATTCATAAAAATAATAATTTAAAAGCTTAAATTAAATAAATACTCGTAGTATTTATTAAATAAAAAATATCATATATGCATATATAAATAAAAAAACATGATGTATGATGAATAGATAATTTTAATTTCAATAATAATAAATAGATAGTCTATGATAATAATACAGAAGATTATAATATCATATATACGAAGTAATTATTAGTCGTCTATTATTATTGATGGAATTTAAATTCTAAAACGTACCACCTTCATGATCCCCCGGCCTACTTTACGCACGCCCCTCTTCGCCCCCCGGCCTACTCTCCGCGCGCCTCTCTTTGCTGCTTGTGCGCCTCTCTTTGCTACGCGGCCTACTCTACGCGCGCCTCTCTTTGCTGCTTGTGCGCCTCTCTTTGCTACGCGGCCTACTCTACGCGCGCCTCTCTTTGCTGCTTGTGCGCCTCTCTTTGCTACGCGGCCTACTCTACGCGCGCCTCTCTTTGCTGCTTGTGCGCCTCTCTTTGCTACGCGGCCTACTCTACGCGCGCCTCTCTTTGCTGCTTGTGCGCCTCTCTTTGCTACGCGGCCTACTCTACGCGCGCTTCTCTTTGCTGCTTGTGCGCCTCTCTTTGCTAATCGGGCTGCTGCCTTCGCGCCTCTCTTTGACACGCGGGCTGCTGCCTTCGCGCTTCTAATTTGTAGCTCGATATGCCGTTTGGCTACTCTATTTACCTTATCATCAAGAAACTTATCATATACTTTTCCACCTACATAGCCAGCCGCCGCGCCAGCCACAAACCCTACAACTGGCACTGGAATCACAGTTTGGCCTACCATGCCAGCAACCTTTACTCCTGCTGCTGTTCCTAAAATATTAGCACCTACTTTGAAAGCTGCGTTGTCTACATGCTTGGCAGAAGCAGAAACAGCAGCTTTCGCTTTTTCCTTTTTGTTACCATCCGTGTTCTTCCACGCTTTACCACCTTCCCACAACACTTCACCAACTCCACCAACCGTCTTCGTCGCCACTTGATGGTCTTTAAATTTGCCACCTACTGACAGCACCTCTGTAACTTTTCCAGAACTTCCAGAGTTGGTTAAAACTTTGGCCGCCTGGTGGCTTGCGTGCGATGCAATAGTCAAAGTATGAGGTACTACCTTTTCGGCAACGGATTCGGTCTTGGGATCCATCTTGGTGATTCTTCCCCGAGTTTTTGACATAAAATTCTTATAGGATCGCGAACCTTTTGACACAACAGTCTTCTGGCTGCTACCCTTAACTCTACTTTTCCTTGATTTACGTTTCCCACGTCGTTTCCTTCTTAGCGATTGATATTGACGAAATTTTTTCTTTCTCTTCAACAACCGAATACTTTTTCTTGATTTAGATTTCCTACGTCTTTTCCTTGATCCAGGTTTCCTACGTCGTTTCCTTCTTAGCGATTGATATTGACGAAATTTTTTCTTTCTAATCAATCGGCTATTTCTCTGTGGCACAAACCTACGAAGTCGTTTCCTTCCAACCCGTTGTCTTCTCCTGCGATTCAAATATGCATTATAATTACGTCGGCGCATCTTCGGAGCCGTATGGACAGATCTTGGGACTTTCACTTTGTTTCTTCTTTTTCCACTTCTGCGAAAGACGATACTTTGTGTTTGTTTTTCCTGAGGTATTTCATGCCCCGACTGGTGGTCATCCTCATAATCCTTTTCCTCATTTCCGCGGGTAGCCTCTTTCTTCCGCTGCAAAAGTCCAGTGACACCTTTGTTTTTGGCGACAAATGTTGCCCTCATCCTCCCCATAGCTGTAGCCGAAGCTGCTGAGCGCTCTTCCATCTGCCTTTCGAGCGTACAGTTTGCTGTACAGCAAAGGGCCAAGACCACTACGGCTTGTGCAAAATTGAGCTGGAACTTCATCGCGCAATAATTCACGACGCCACAATCAGCACAAGAGGTATCTGCTGTGGTGCCAAATGTCTTACTTTTAGTTTGCACCCCGTTGAGAAAATCACACATCATTAGTTTATTTCCCCCCTTTCTTTAACCTTACCTAAAAAAAATATAAAATAATAACAACAACAACAACCACCTCTTCCTCCTTCTTTCTCTTCATCAGCTTTTTTTTTTTTTTAATTTGTAAGTACTTAATGAAACTAGCAAAGGAGGATAATTGAAGCTTGCAGTTCATGCTATTCCTATGCTGTAATTTATGTTTTCATAGGTGTGTTGCGTTATTTTAATGTTTCAATTATTATTACCTGGTAGTGTAGTAGTCAGTAGTAAATACATACGTGTATTCTTCTTTCGAATCATCATCAGAAGAGAAAAAACAATTCACACATTTTAATTTATTAAATATTTATTAAATCTCCCTGCGGCGTGGTTACACATGTACATCTTCAGGTTTATTCTCAATTTTCAAGTCGAAATGTCGCAATGTTCGGGGGCCAGGGTTGTTAGTTATATATATATATACATATCACATATGATACGTAAATGTTATATTAATATTTCACATGTATCAAAATTTAATATTATAATATGATAATCGTTTTTTATTTTTTTGATATTTTTATACATATCGAGATCGTACGGAGCTTATTTTTTCTTTGTGTGCGTGTACATATTTTTAATTTTTTTTTCCAATAATTATATATTAACCATATCGTAAAATACGAATATCATATATATATATCTTTCAATCCCAAAAATATTTTTTTGAAATTGCATATGTTATTCATTTTTACGCAAATGTAATATTTAAAAATCTTTATCCCATCCACTTTTGTCTTCATATTGTGTACCGACATATGGTCGCGCGGTGTCACCTTCATCATATGGATCGAAATTGCTATGATCACTCTTACTTTTCAACTTTGGTTTCCATGGTGCTTGATATTTAAGTTGTACCAAATCATTGAACTTAAAGTCTTTCTTTGGTATTAAATTTTCCATATCAAGTTTCAATTGCGTTGCACCATCCTTCATGCAACCAGCTCTTTCTCCAACTTTTTTTGTTAACAATGAACGAATTACTTTTCCAATTTTGCTATTTTCACCCTTATCACCACGTCCTGGAATGCGGAATCTCCCAGCAACAATGTTTCTAAGAATTTTAACATGATCGTTTGGATCATTGTCCACACAAAATGGCGAAAATAAAAACAGCATTTCAAAGATAAGTACCCCTAATGCCCAATAATCTACACCTTTGTTATGGCCTTTATTCGATACAAGTTCTGGTGCTAAATATTCTGGAGTACCGCATAACGTGAATGATTTACCATGTATTTTCTTTGCAAAACCAAAATCCACAATTTTAATGTAGCCATCGGAATCAATCAATAAATTTTCTGGTTTCAAATCACGATAACAAATCGATTTTTCATGCAAGAAGGATAAACCATCTAAGACGCATGAACCATAAAATTGGGTATCGGATACTGGTAAGCCAACATTTCCACGTCCTTGGCAATGCAATAATGTAAACAGTTCTCCACCAAGGCATACCTCTAATAACATAAAGACTTGCCTATCACTTTGAAAGGTTGTCACCAAACATAAAATAAATGGATGATCAGCTTCTACCATCAAATCTCTTTCATTTTGCACGTTCTTCTGTTGTCTAAATTCAACAATTTGCGCCTTTTGCATTGCTTTCAACGCAAAGGTTTCCTCTTTTGAGCCACGAATACAAACCAGGGTTACACGTCCAAATGTACCTGATCCCAACATAGCAATTTCTTGCAAATCGGATAATTTTAAATTTTTGAATTTGCTTGCTTTTGAATTTGCCGCAGCTCGTATTTCTTGTTCTTTTTTAATAATCGAATCCAATGAACTACCAATAACATTGAACCAATCTTTGCTAGATACGTAGTAAGTCAATACCGTTTCTGAAGTTGCAGTCACAGTAGCATTTCGTATTCCTTGCTCATCTTTTGATTTGATAGCACTTTCTCCGACAAATTCACCTTGGGATAATGTATTGACTGCTTTACCGTCAACATTGATATCAACCTTACCATCACCAATGATAAAAATTTCATTCGCACTATCACCTTTCGTGCAAATGTTTTGCCCCTTTTCGAACAGTTTGGATTTAAATACGTCTTTAATTTTTTTTCTCTGCTTGCGTCCTAAATTTTTAAACAATTCATTTGAGTTCAATATACGTGATTTTAAATTATATTCCATAATAGTTTTTAAATCGCCCAATGTTTCTTGAAAGTCTTTACGATTTAATACGAGGCATTCCACATTTGTCATTGCAGTGCACGTAGCCGCGCGGGGGGCATCACTTAGCAATGCTTTCTCGCCAAAATAATTTTGTTTACTGTCTGGAGTAATACTATTTGTTTCACCTTTATCATTGTACTCACTAAATTCAACTGTACCAGAGCTTAATATGAAAAACATATCTCCCTTTGCACCTTTTTTAATAATAACTTGGCCTTTGTCAAATGGCATGGTTTCTGTTACATCTATTAATTTATCCATTTGCGTCGGTGACAAATCAGTTAACAATTCACTTTTTCTGAGAGCATTTTCTATTTTTTGATTGCCTTTTTGCATATTTTGAGTTATCGTGAACTGGAAATCGTTTCTTGCTAAACGGTACAACTTACATTTCGTCATTGCTTCAATTGAAGCATTTCTTTTCTTATTAAACATTAAAGCTATATCCCCGAATACTCTATCGCCACCTGGATTGTCTGGGTAGCAATAACCAACGTCTCTACCGTTCACAATTACATTCGCTGTCCCAGAATCAATTACATAGGCATAATCACCCTCAGTTCCTTGTTCAATAATTTTGTCGCCAGCTTGTGCTGCGTAAGGTTCAAAAGCCAATATAATTTTTGCTAACTCAGCCTTATCTAACTCTTTATATATAAATGAATTTGCACAACTCATCAATGCATTTTCAATTTTCTTGAATTCAGCGTCTTTCTTTGGATAGGTTTTGACTTCATAGTCAGGATCCAAATTTGCACCAAGAATTTGCAATCCTTTCATCTTTTTCTTCTGCTTCAAAGCAACTTTTGCGATTTTTTCACCATTTTCTTTAATTTTTACCTCTACATTCCTTGTTGTTGGTGACGATACATCGTCTGGAGTTGACGCACATAAACCCATATCTATAACACGTTCCTTTTGATATGATTATATTTATCAGTAAGAAAATACAAATTAATCGCTTTACTGTCAATCTAATCGAATGAAGAAATATCTATGTAGTAGAACATATATTGGAATACTTTGTATATACATACATATTCCTACACTAAATATATATTTTTATCATTCTTATTATTGTTATTATTATTATTATTATTATTATTATTATTATTTGAGTGGTGGTATCTAGTAATAATAATGGTAATCTGGTAATCTGACTTACTACTACTTACTACTACTGTTATAAAACCATATTACTATTATGTATATACTACTTATTATTATTTTTGGATTTTATCGCTAAAGCTGTTATTGATGTCGAAAATTTGCAAAGTGCACATTTATTTACAGTAATATTTTAATTTGTATTTTAGGATTTTTAGTTTAAATTATTTATATTTGCAATTTATATTTGTAAGTGAATTATTATATTCTAATTTACATCTAATATTGCCACAATACGGATATATCCTTTTATGAGTATACAAAACAGCATAAATGGTTTTGTTTGGCCTCCTCTCCTTGATCTTTGTGATAAAAGCAAAAGTTGGAGTTGTTTATTAGACACACCATATATCATACTACGATAATACTATCTCTCTCTGCTAAAAAAAGGCTGAGTGGTTATGGTGTGCGGTTGATGTGATCCAATAAAACGAACACCGTAAAGTGCATAGGAGTTGTAATAATAATGTCGTCTATCGTATCTCCCTTGTAACTTGTACTGATCCACCCCTTTGAAATATACTTAACAAGTTTCTTTTTCACCACAATGAAGATAGCATTAGGGCTAGCCGACGTCGTTAAAAATCTCTTCCTCTCATCCTCACATCACCTCTATAACTAGAATAACACCAGATACCACACAGATCCACAGATAGCTAGCTCCTAGTCCTAGCTCTAGCTTGAAGAGCTATAGAAGCTACTAGCCCGCTAGTATACTTGGTTAGCTAGCTCTGCTATTTATTATTGTACTACAAATAATGAAAAGCACCTCCTCCTCATCAACAAATAATAATAAATCAAAATTCAGTTATTATTTTTTAAAAAAAATTGATTTTTTGGATGAAAACAATTTTTACTTAGAAAAACAATCAAAAGTAAACACACACACATATAAATATATCAACAATATATTCATACTTTTGTGCAAACCAGCGTTTTTTTTAGTTTGTTTAAAAGAAAGATGGCAACATTTGCAGGGGATGATAATGTAGAGCCACGTTATATGAAACGGCGTGTAAAAGCTGGAATTATTGAAGCAGATTTTGAATTACGTGCTTTAATAGTTCATTATGAAGTCGAAGCAACTGTTTTAGGTGATCGTGGGGAAGCTATGCAAGTGGAAAAGAAATCACATACGAAACGTATACGTTTGAAACAGTTGAACGAGAATACCAATGTGCCTTTATTAGCAGAGGAAATTGTGGAGCAATGTAAATTGATACATCATTCAAAATTGCCTTTAGTGCAAGAGTTAGTATTCAAGTTACAACAACGTTCAATTGAAGAGGCTAATAGTGGTGGTGGACGAAGGTCTAGAAAATCTCGTTCCAGTCGTTCATCACGCCGTCGCAGTGACGATGATTACGATAATAACAGCAATGACAATAATGTAGGACAACATAATAATAATAATAATAATAGTAACAACGAACAAAACCAAGGGCCGAAAGCAAATATTGAGAATGTTGATGACTATATGGAATTGTTATATGATGACGATATGAAAGTAAAAGTGAAAGGAACGGCAATGATTTTGGACCTTGCCAAGGATGCTGGAAATTTAGAAGCGTTAATACAAAACGAATCTTTGATGGGTGCTTTATCACGCGTGTTAAAAGAAGATTACAAAAAAAGTATGGACTTAACCACCAATTTGATGTATATCTTCTTTAGCTTTTCAAATTTCACGCAAATGCATGGTGCGTTGACTAATTATCGTGTAGGTGCGGAGACAATGCGTGTATTGGATTTAGAAGTCAGAAGACATGCATTGCGTATGAAGGAGATACAAACGATGGGACGAATTGCAGCATTGCAGGATCGTGGTGAAGAAGTTCCGCAAGATTTATGGGAATTGTTGCAAGAATGCAATCGCCGGGACAAAAAGAAGAAAGGGAAAAGGAAATCAAAGGATCGTTCAAAAAAACAACGTGGTGGTGAAAACGAGGATGGGCGACGAGAAGGAAAAAGTAAGCGGGAAGATGACGACGATACTAATAATGGTGAAAACGAAGGTGATGGGAACAGAACGAAAAACAAAAGCAATATTGCACCACATAAACGTATCGATATCGAACGCGAACGGAACAAAATGAAACAATTTATTCGAAAACAAGATAAATTATTATTTGTCTGCTTGCATGTATTGATGAATATTGCGGAAGATGTTCAAATTGAACGAAAAATCGTGAAACGTAAATGTGTTCAATATCTATCAGCTGTGCTACAACGTACGAATGCAGAATTGCTAATTTTGTGTGTAAACTTTTTGAAAAAATTAAGTATTTTCGAAGAAAACAAAAATCGAATGGTGGAAGATGATATCGTGCCAAAGCTAGTGAAATTCATCCCATGCAGTAACAAAAATTTAATGAAAGCGGTATCACGATTGTTGTTAAATTTATCATTTGATCCAGCGTTAAGAGATCAAATGGTAAAACAATCATTGGTTCCAAAGTTGGTAGATTTGTTAAAACATGCACCATTTCGTCAAATATCTTTGAAAGTTTTATACCATCTATCAATGGATGACAAATGCAAATCCATGTTTACGTACACGGAGGCAATACCAATTATCATGCAATTGTTGATCAACTTTCCAAACAATAAAATACCAATTGAATTAATTGCACTTGCAATTAATTTAAGTCACAATGCACGAAATGCGGAAATGATGGCAAAGGAAGGTGGGTTGAAAAAATTATTTCAACGTGTTTTGAAATATCGCGATGTGCTTTTGATGAAAGTGTTAAGAAACATCAGTCGCCATACATATGACAAAGCATGCGATAGTGGGGAAAGCAGCAACAACGACAACGGTGGCAATGGAGGGGAAGGAAAAAGATCAGATCGCGATGATCGTAATAGTAGGAGAAGAAGTAAAGGAAAACGACGTTCCAAACGTAGCTCATCGTTATGGGCCCCATACGTAATGGATTTATTTAAATTATGCAAGCAATCAGCAACTGAAAATGCTGATTTATTATTGGAAGTGTTGGGAACCATTGGCAATTTAACAGTTGCGGATCTACCAGATGGTGTAACATTTGCAGATTTGATAGTGAAGTTTCAAATGATTGAATTTTTACAAAGGCAATTAGTTCCTGGAATGTCACAAGATGATACAGTTTTATGTATTATTGAAGTGATTGGTGCTTTCACGACGGAGCATGAAGCGGCACGTGTATTAGTAGGCTCACCAATCATCAAAAGTATACATGAAGTCATGCGTTCGAAGATTGACGATGATGAGATTGCATTGCAAACGTTATGGGCATTTTTGCAAATTGTTTGTTACGATGATACATATGAATCGTTAGTATATGAAACAAATTGCATTGATACAATATGTTCTTGTCTTGGCAATAGACGCAATGCCGAAGTACGCCGTGTAGCAGATGAGATACTTACAATCGTCATGGATCGTGATAGGGTGGAGGTAGAAATTGAACAAGAAGCAACTGATTCTGACTCGGATAGCGATAGTGATAGCGATAGTGAATCAGATAGTGAGGAAGAATCAGACAGTGATCGTAGTGATGATGAAGGAAAACGTGGTGGCGGTAGAAGAAGACGAAAGAGGAAGAAGAAGAAAGAGAAAAAACGAGTTTTTGTAAGACGTTTAGGAGAATTAGGAAGGAAAATACGTGCAACACGTTACGCCATGCACAATCAAGAATGGCTCAGATGGGCCAATGAAAGAGATATGCAACAAATGGAAGAGGAAGATGATAGTTATGATGGTATAGGAAGACATAATTTCCAACATTCTAGATCAGATGATTCACATGGCGATGGCATGGGCAGTGATTTGGACCATAGTGGACAGTTTGTTGGTAGTCTTGGTAGGCACGAGACGGTTCAAATGGCAGGCTTTGAATCAGATGATGATGATGATTTTGGTGGATATGGTGGTGGTCAAAAATTTGGATCTAGGGAATAAAAATCACTGCTGTCTGTAGGCGCGTAGCGTGATATATTTTAAATAAAATTAAAAAAAAATATAATGATAGATTAGGATTTTCATGTATGCGAAGAGGAACGTATTACGGGACATATTCTTCAAATCAAAAAAATGTCTTGAGAAAAAAACATCGTACTAGAAGTACAATACTGACTGATGAATATGGGAGAGTTGTTGGTGATCGTGAACCAGGTATTAACGTCGATCGTAGGAGTAATAATAACACTTCTACCCACCAAAGCACTGGTAATATTTATATTGCAAATGATACCATAAACAATCATACTGAATATGAAGATCAAATACAGCAGGTTTTACGACGTAGTGAAAATATGCATAATGAGACTTTCTCTCAAGCTGTTGCAAGAAATTATGAAGCAGATTCTAGGAAAACATTCGATGCATGGATGTTTGGTAAAATATTGTATGTATGTGCAGAAGTTGCATTACAAAAAGGTAAATTTAAAAATATTTTTCCAAATATGGAAGAGAGAATTGATGGATTTTTTACTATGGTCCCAGGTGTTGCAAATGAAAGTTTGTTGAATGCTGCAATAACAAAAAGAAAGTTTGAGATACCGCATATAAGATATTTGTAAACACCGCAGTGTTAAAAGTAACCGCGCACACAAGTACACATAAATAATAAAAATCTTCTCTTGTTTTTCTTAAAAAAAATATATAATTTTCGCCAACACTTCGTACTATTTTTATACACACAATAAAATAGAATATACAATATGCGAGAGTGATTTATTTTCACACGCATCACTTTTTCTCACTCTTCTCTCTCACTCATTTTTTAAAAAGTGCGTCTATTTTTAATCATAACCGCTCACATTTAAAAATGGCAAAGATTTCGAATTTTTATCTATTTTCATACCATTTACACCATGGTAACTTACTCGCGGTGGTACCACATTCAATGCTGTTTTAATCCTTAAATTCTCTTCCAAATCTTTCCCTTGTTGTTGCTTTTCTTCCATATTCAATGAATGGTTGTGATTATATTGATTATTTACTGCATGGGCACGTAATTTATTTTTACGAGATATTAATGCTTTTTTTTCATATACGCTGACAGTCATTATTGATTCTGGTGTTAACGTATTTCTTTTACGATGCGACGCATTATATAAATTTGTAGATAACGTTTGTTTTAGCATTTGAGATTTTTGTAGTGCGAGCTTCACTTCAAACGATGAGCGTATTTTGTTCAATTTTTCTAATAATGATTGGTTATGTCCACGTAATTTTAGTACTTCTTGTTGCATTGGTCCTTGCATGTCTTCTAAGACTTTTAATTTCTTTTGTGCTTCTTCCAATTTTGATTTTGTAAGAACTAACTCTATATCAGATAATGCTGCTTTACGAGATGAATGGATTGAATGAACAGAACTTGGATTGGCTGTTGTAGTATTTGTCATTACTTTGTCCACTTCATCAACAAAAATTGTTCCTGCATCGTCACTTTTACGTACGATAAATTTCTTTTTCCTTGACTTTAATGCTTTATGCAATTGTTCTATTTGTTTCTCTTGTCCACTAACTTTTTTATTTAAGCTTTTTGTCCCATTTATAATAGCATCTTCCCGTGCTTTAAAAAAGTCACGTTGACGATTCATTTCTATTTGCAGTTCATTTTTACTCCTACGTGATTCAATCAAAGATGATTGCATAAGTGATGCATCTCGTCTTAACCGTCGTTTTTCTTCATCAAATTTATTTTTTTCATTCATAAATACCTCCAACTCTATTTTGGAATTTTTATCTTTTACTAACTTGGACACTAATAGTTCTGATTTATTTAACTTTCGCTGCAATTCTGCAATATCATCTTTTAAACCCATAATTATTAACCCTTCTTCATTAAATTGTACATCGTTCGTACTTTTTGGAATATTTACAGCACCGTTTCCTACTACCATAAGCTCTTTATTCAATCGTCGTACTTCTTTTTCTAATTCCTTATTTGTGGCACCTCCAACAGCATTTATTTGAGTCTTCAATTTTTTTAGTTCAGCTACTAATATTTGTTCAGTAACTTTTTGTGCATCAACAATTTGCTCCAGTTCTTTAATACGTTTTACATATGATTTTTCATCAGATGTTAACAATGCGTTTTGTATCTTTTCATCCATTGTAATATTTTTATTGTCTCACTCCTGTGGTATCTATATATGTATGATATATACTTTATTTCTTTTCGATTGATTCGTATATTCTTCGATACATAATATAGACTTCAATAATAGTTACGATAGTAATTTAGTTACGTATATGTAGTAACTAATTACAACAGAATAACAACAACTGTTGTTTTGTCTTTTTGCGAAAAAATAAAAAAAAGCTGCTGAGTAACAGATATTAAGCTGAAGAACACCAGAACACTGCAATACCATTACATCGCGCATATTTTGACAAAAATTTTACTAAAAGTAGTATTTTTGA
>LT649248.1:0-61616 GCA_900128395.1 Stramenopiles sp. TOSAG23-2 | reverse complement strand
TTAAAAAATGTACGAAGTCGTATGCACGCCACTTTCCTTTTCCAAATCTTCCATAATCACAACCGACTCTCTTGTTGCTTACTACCATCTTCTTCCTTCATCATTAAATGTTTTTCTAAAAAATCTAAAAATTCATTTTCAATATTTTTTTCTAAAAAATGTGGTGTTCCATGCCCTCCACCTTTTACTTCAATATATTTATGTTTCCGAACATTGATTCCATCAACATCATCACTTGTTAATTTTTTATACAAAACTTGACTTTGCCCACACGGGACTGTACCATCAGCATCTCCATGAACTAATAAAAATGGGATTGTCTTTTTATTAACATATGTTAATGGATTTGCTAGTTGTACTTCCAATGGTTTTGTCTGTATTGGAAATCCCATATAATATGCTTCTGGTGATGATGGATGATCATGCGGTAAATGAATTTTAGCACCATTTGGTAATTTTCTTCGCACTCCCCATGTCTCCTTTCTTAAATGTTCTGGTGTATGAAAATCCATTAATAATAAATCTGTTGGTGGAAAAAAACATACTGCACATTTAATTTTTGGAAATATATTAACATATGGACCCATTGTTGTACCATGTAATTTTTTCACAATTTCTTGGCTCATTGCTCCAACGTTATCATTAGTACTTAATACACCAATCATTGATGTGAAATATCCACCAGAAGATCTACCAAACATGGCAAATTTATTAATATCTAAATTCAAATCTTTTGCATTTCCCATTAAATATCGGATAGCACATGTAATATCATTTAATGGATTTGGAAAAATGCCATTTTCAATGGAGCCACGATGTTCAATCTGTGCTACCGAGTAACCATTGTTTAATAAAGCATCAAGGTATGGAGGTGATATATTTAATAAATGTGGTCCACCAAAAAATCCAGAACCTTGTACAAACATAACGCAAGGGGATGGTTGTTGCTGCAATTTATTATTTGTATCAAATAAACGTAGTTTTAATTTACGTCCATTTTGATGGGTATAATAAATAATTTCTTGAAAACTCATGAACGATGAATGATTCTGTTTTACGAAGGTGTGATATATAAAAATAATAACAATAAAATGATGCGATGAATATATTATATTAAATTATTATAAATTGAATGAAATATAGAATGACCAAAAAATGTTAAGCTATATATACTCTCCTAATAAAGTGCGATTGATTGCGACAGATGATTGCCTCTCTGGATTAGGATTGCGATAAATATTATAATAAAGTTAAAGCTGCTTAATAATAATAAAGTGCTAATAAAGAAGTGCATTTTTTTAGGTTGCAGTAATAAAATACCAAGCAAAACCAAAAGAAAAAAAAAGTAAGAAGGAATAGGTCTAATACAGGAGGAAGACAGGAAGCTCAAACCAGGGGGAATCAATTTTAGATCAAACAAATTCCTTAAAAATGACTTTTCGTCGATGTCCTATCAATTAGTTGAATTATAGTATACTAACATTGTACTTAAATGTAAAAATTTTGGGGTAAGGAGGCGTTTAATCGGAGGGGGGGGTGATTCCAGATTAAGATCTGGATCGACTGTACCAGGTATGACAATATAACGAATGATGCCATGATGGTAAGACATAACAAATATATATATATAAAACGAATATACATGTATAGGAACGTTTAAAGTGTAGGACATGATTATCACATGCATGATATACATATTGAATCAACACATTTATAGAAAAGAAATATATATATATAAAAGATTAGTAGTAATAAAAAAATTATACAGTATATATTTATTGTTTATTTGTGAGATATAATAATAATACACCTGGAATATTTATAGATCCATTTTTTTTTTTAAAAACATTTTTCTATTTTTAGAATAAATCGAACGGTAGAATATTTAAAATTTACATCATGTTACGATTAATTTGTTTTTGCCTATTCATCACATCAATTCATGCCGCATGTCATGAACATTGTCAATGGTGTAATGAAACATCAAATATGTGCAAAGAATGTAGGCATCATTTGTTTTTATTTAATGGTACGTGCGTAGAGGAATGTCCAGATGGATATTATGAAAAAGTACCGGATAGACTCTTTGGTAAAATGGTTGGGAACATTTGTAACAAAATATATGAAAATGTCCTTGTTGTTGGATGGGGTTCAGATCAATATGGAAGATTTGGAAAAGGAAAGTGGCGTGCATACGACTTCGTACATTTTTTAATGCTTGTTTTTACGTAAAATAAAAGTTTTATTAAAATATATATACGAATACGTAAAATGTACCCGGTGTATAAATTGAATTCCAAAATAAACTCTCCACAGATCTTTTTCCTCTTCTCTCCTCTCTCTCTCTCTTTACAAATTATTTTACACTAACACACATTTTTACATTCTACCTTGCTTTGCTTTTTCGAGCATATCGTTAATTTGATTTCGAACTTCACGTTTCAAAATTTTACCAGTTGCACCACGTGGTAAAATTTCATTTTGAAAAAACATATCTTCTGGTTTTGGAATTTTAAATCCAGCTATTTTACCTTGAACATGTTGTAATAATTCTGGTTGCGATAATGTTTGGCCTTTTTTAGGTACAAACATGACACCAACTCTTTCACCTAATCTATCATCTTTAATAGCAAATGCTGCTAATTCCATTACTTTATCATAACTAAAGAATGCTGCTTCCACTTCCGCACATGAAATATTTTCCCCACCACGGATAATTAAATCTTTTGCTCGATCCATAATGTAAATATAACCTTCATCATCAATACGTGCAATATCACCAGTACGAAACCAACCATGTCCTTTTCCAGGTACGGTAATAATGGAATCATCCGTTTTCTCTCTTTTATTCCAATAATGTGACATTACTAATGGACCTTTGATTAATAATTCCCCTGGAGTATTTTTTGGCAGTTCACCAGTTGGACTGGCACCGGCATCTTGATCAATAATACATGCTTGTACTAAACCTGGTGCAGGTTTACCACAACTTGTTGGATGTTCCAAATATTCTTTTCCACCAATACCAGTAATACCACCATTTGTTTCCGTTAACCCGTATCCTTGTGATGGAACACCACCTTTGAATTTCTTCGCTGTTTTCGAAACTTGTGATGTTGGAGTTGGACCACCACCACCACCAATACTTTTTAAACTTGATAAATCATACTTATCAAAATCTGGATGTTCCATCAAATCTTGTACCATCGTCGGTACTCCTGTCCATGCACCTGGCCTTTCCTCGTGAATTAATTTTAATGCTTTCCCAGCATCCCATTTAAACATTAAAACTAAACGTGCACCACGTACGATGGAATCAAGAAAGATATGATGTGATGCAGTTACGTGGAATAACGGTACAGGGCATATTCGGCAATCTTGCGGTGCATTATCAGGACGTGGTGTCGCAGCTGCTCCTAATAACAGTCTTGACATTTGATTTGTAATATTCCTATGTGTATGAACAACTCCTTTTGGGAAACCTGTTGTACCACTAGTATACATAATTGCTGCAATATCATCATGTGTTGCAGTATTTAAAGGCATATTACTTCCAGCTCTTTTAGCAATAACTTGTTCAAATGATATTGTACCAGGCAAATCTTTGTCACAACGTACGACAATTGTATGTATACCTAAATCTTTAATAGTTGATTTACTATATTCATATCTGTCTTCATCGCAAATTAATACCGTAGTGCCTGAATCCCTGAGGCCATAATCTAATTCTTTTTCTTTCCATAAAGAATTTAATGGCACGCAAACGGCACCAATACCGGTACTAGCTATGTAGGTCATTGGCCATTCCACAAAGTTTCTCATTGCAACTGCTACACGATCGCCATGTTTTACACCTACATCTTGCACTAAATATGTCGCAAGAGCACTACAAATTTGTTGTACTTTACCAAATGTATAACGTTCGTTTTCATAAACAAAACATTCCAAGTTGGAATATTTTGAGAATGATAAATCATATAAATCACGCATTGTTCTTGGTGTCCTTAAAAAACAGGTAGAGGTAACTTTTTTATGTCCACATGTCCATGTATCTTCTCCCATTTCAAATGGACCCCCTGGACCAGTTAATTCTTTTAAGTTTGCTGGTATTGCTGCCATTGCTGTTGTCTGTGTGTATTTATTATTATTATTTTGTAGTATCGCTTTTAATTTATATGTATAGACCAATATATTGCGTAGTTTTATATATATTCGTATATATATATATATTGATTCTAAATAAAAAAAATGCTAAAAAAAAGGATATATGTTCTCCAGTTCTCGTTGGACTGTCCATCAATAAAATAAAAAAAAATGATTACGCCAACAACAACCAACAACAACAACATACTGTATGAAACATCCTCGCTGCCATACTGTATATGCGAATAGCATAGCGGGGTTTCCTGAGTAGAAACATCCCTATTGGGGATGACGAGTGGATGAAGAGTTGTCGGTGGATTTATTAAGGTATATTGGAGAGATGTTGTTTGAACTTTTTTCAATGCTGTGTAGTGTTATTCATATCATTAAAATATTATTCATCACACACACATGTAAAAAGTTATTTTTTTATTTTTTATAAAAAGAAAAAAGGTTATGATATTTGATATTTTATTATTAATATTTTAATTATAATATATTTAAAAATAGGTTTGTTTATTTTTCATCGAAGAAATTGGCTGGACACATGAATTTCTGACAAATTTCCCAATCTTGAAAATTATGCAACATCATTTCTACAATTTCACCACCATAATGATACATATTTTTACATACCGTTTGGTATTCCCTTGGGAAATCATGATAACATGTATCGTCAAATGAATCCATGACTTATTCACACATAATACATGGTTCTTCGCCAATTGAAGAAATACTTGATAAAGTAGTAGTACTTGTTTTTGTTGTCACAGTTTTTGTTACTTTTTTCGTAATCGATGGCTTTTTTGGCTTCTTCGATGTTGGCTTTTTACAACCTTTGCCACCTTTTTTTGAACATTTTTTACTTGCTTTTTTTGCAGCTTTTGATTTCTTTTTAGCAGCTTTCTTTTGTTTTTTTGCAGCTTTCTTTTGTGATTTTGATTTTTTCTTTCCGCCACCTTTACCTGCATTCATCGAATCGGATGTGTCCATCAACGTATTTAATGATGCAGTTGATTTAAAACGAAAGCTTGTACGATCATTTTCATTATCAATCATAGCATTATTGTCATTATCCTCGTTCACATTATCATCTTGATCATCATTACTACTACTACTGATATCCTCGTTTTTTTCTTCTTCTACTATCTCATCGATTTTTTTCGTAAAACTAAATTGTATTTTATTTGCATAAATATATTGTACATTACATATTAACAAACATAATACTATGATGCATATGATTCGTTTCATCTTTCACGTGTGTGCGTATATATCGTAAACACAGAACAAACTTACCTTCTTGCAACTATATAATTTGATGTTATCCATTCATCACATCAATGTCATCAGTCAAGTCACAACTTGTGTTTCGACAAATATATATATATTTCCCCCTTTTTCCTTTTTATGACGTTTTTTTAGAAGAAATCAATCCTCAATTCTTGATCTTAGAATACGATTGAACTTCCTATCAGTGGTGCTATTTGTATATTGATAACCTTGATTTTTATTGTACTTATTCACACCGAATTTTTAACAAATGTATGTTGACAAAAATATACAGTATACCTTTACCATCTAAAATCCCTATCAAATTTTACGCATCTAATTTTCTCCGCAACATAGACCAAAGCAACAAATTTAAATTACAAATTAAAATGCAACAATCTATTCTACAGTATACTAGCATGTACATAACAGCTCTATATAGCACAAAATACGACGTCACAATTTTTTTTATTATTTTTTTTTTAGTTTATAAGTTTATTTATGCCAGTAGTATGCCGTGGTATGCCGGTATGGTGCTATGGTGCTATGATGATGTGCTTATTATTTTGTTATTGTGCTATAATTGTTGAATGAAAGGTCGGTATATTTATAGATTTAAAGTGAGGGAAAGAACAAACGCAATTGTAGATATAGAGTGAACAAATCCATGTGAAAGGAAGAAGAGATATAAGAGAAAGAACAAACACGATTGTAGATAAAGAGTGAACAAATCCATGCGAAAGGAAGAAGAGATATACATCTATTGATCGTTCACAACAATGGAAAATTTTACGTTAAAAACAGCTTCTACGGAAACAATTATCAATGATAATGATATTATAATAAAAAATGAAAATAGTATATCAAATAATAATACAAAAAATGACCAGAAAAAAATGTTAATGTTTGAAACATCAACACCAATGTTCAAAAGTATGTTTACTAATATATTCAATAGTAGTAATAATAATATTAATAGTAATGATAATAATATTTTTACACAAATTAATGTTCTATCAACGTCAGGTCTAAAACAAGATGTTTTGGAAGAGCACCCTAGTAATGATATAGAGACAGAAGATTCAAACAAACATAAAACAAATGATAGTAACTCACAATGCAAAGCACTTGAAAATATTCATACAAAAATATTAACATCGTTGGAACAAAAAGAGTCGAAAAAGAATATATTTAAAAAGTTTCAAGATATGATTCAAGAAGAGTCTTATCATTCAAAAGTACCGCAAAAATTTATTACATCTAATACGTTTCGTTTGAACATTGCATATCAACGTGCAAAATCTATATATGATACTTCCCAACAAGATCAAATAAAAAAACAACAAGAAGTTTCTCAAAAAGCATTATTATCAAATAATAAAAATGCAATGTTATATTTATTAAGCACAACATTTCAAATAAACACGGATGATGTATCAAGTCTATTGGCAAACAATGGTAACGACGTCATCAAAACAACGCAATTATTGTTATCAAAAAAAATGAATGAAAATACTATACAAATTGCTAATAATATTCGTGCAGAAGATTGTGCAAATTGTCATAATCGACTGGCAAATATGTTAAATGTTCCATGTGGCCATATCTCGTATTGTGACAAATGCGTCACTAGTAGTAATAATAATAATATTGACCATCCTTCTTCCATGATATGCCATGCATGTGATAAACCAATTTTAAAACAAGTCAAAATATGTTCGACTAAAGTCAAATGTAAAATTTGTGATATATCAGTTGATAATTCATTCATCTTTCGCACTACAGAAAATTGTTCACATCATATATGTGTCCCTTGTTCGACAAATTACTTTCGCCAATCATTGGAAGATCGAAGCAATTTTATCACAAAAGATGGATTGAAATGTGTAGATCCCGATTGTAAATGTTTCATAACGTTGGAAAAATTGTCCCAATTACAAATGTTATCCCATCTATTTGATCGTGCACTTACCGCTTACCATGGAGAATTACGTTATTTTGAACCAACAAGTGTGAAGAAACATATTCATCCATTGCGCTTATGTGTAAAACCATTGTCAAATGGAGAGAGATGGCAATGTACAAGTTGCAAGTCATACTGGCGAAAAAATAGTGATTCCAACGAGATGCTACGATACGAATGTGGAACAGAAGTTTCTCCTCAATCATCTGTATTGTATTGTGAAACTTGTTTTTGTAAAATAGGCAGGGATCAATCATCAACGTTTCGTTTGCATAAAGAAGCTGCATTAAATGATGAATGTTTCATGCATTGGAAATCGAAAAAATCTGGAAAGTATAAACCTATCAAAGGCAAGGAGCTGATGAAATTTCATAAATTTGTTGAAGAAGAAAAAATTCCTGTAGAATGCCGCGCTTTTTGCCCAGCTTGTTCCATGTGTTGTCATATTGACCCACCTCATTCAATAACAAAAGCAAAGAAAACAAATTATCTTAATGATGCTTTGGAAAATTTATGTTTGGATAAATTATTTAGCAATGGTAATAATGAACTTGATGACGAGGAGACGAAAGGTGAGGATGTACAACATTTCTTTTGCGATTATAATTGTCGTTTTTTCGGTTCATATGAGGAAGTCGTTTTACATGAGGAGACATGTACAAAAAATCCAATGTTTGCTCTGAAAACAAAATTGAAACATGTAGAAAAAACAAATGGACGTAATACGACATCTTTAACGAATGTATTGAAGGATATTAGTGACGATGAGCATAAATCAGATGATTTTGATTTAATACGTGCAGCATTAAAAACGGGCAATAAGGGTAATATTCCGGGCATTGAAGAAGTCAACATGTTCAAAGACGATGGAACTGTTATTCATTTCAAACATCCAAAAGTCGAAAAATCTATTGAAAGCAATGCATATGTTGTAAATGGTCACGGGGAAAAAAAATATAATGGATTGAAGAAAGGACTGTCTATGAAATTTTTTGATACCAATAATGATATTATTAAATTACAGCTAAATGAGGCAACTGGTAAAATGGACATGTATATAAATCCTATTGATAACGATAGTCCATGTGCAGTGGAAGGCGTTGAGCTTTCCAAGTCAGGACGGTCAGTTGTCGGAGAACCAAATAAGTTCGTAAGAAGTAAGATGCAACACGATAAGTACAAACATCGAAATATGCCGGTATTCATAAACAGTGTGAACACGATTAAAGCAATTGGCACACAAAATTTGAATTACGAAATGGTAGTGGATATGGTAGTGGAAGCGAGCAATCTCGTTATAGACGAGGAAGGTTTCCCTGGCAACATTGATTTTGTTCCAAAAAGCACCGTGGCACAAGCCATGCAACGTAGTATCATCAACGATAAGGAAATATCTAACTTACTAGGCCAGATGTTTAACACGGAGAAATCGGGGGCGGTTATGTCCGAATTAAGGGATAAAATTTATGCGAATTTACAAGACGAAAATGCATTTACGATAAGATTTGTACCACGTGATGTGTTAGAGTTGGTTGACCTTTTGTTAGAACGCATATATAATGACAATATTGATAAACTTCAACGACCTAGGCTTGGATTAACGATGAGCCATCAACAAATAGGCGCATTATTTACTGTTAAAATTGATGAGAACAACACAATTGTTGTAGCATCTGTAACAGAACCTAAATTGTCCTATTTATCTGGTTGGCGGATTACACATGTAAATGGAAACGATTTGCCGAGGATGAAAGGTGGCGAGTCAAATTATCAATATTTAGGCCGCATACAGCGTTTATTTGTCGAATTATTTTTTCCGCCCCAGCAAGAGAACACCACTAGTGCAAACGTTTTTGTAACCTTTGAACAGAATTTGAGAAAAGTGGATAAAAAAAAAAGGGTGGAAAAATATATTATTCCGCGTAGTACACTTCTTGCTAGCACTGACGTAGAAGATAAGGACCAGATCACGGATCGGATATTTAAATTTTCAAAATTGCTTGAGCCGTACAAATGTAAACATTGCACAAGAGGACAAATTTGTAAATTATGCCACATGCCATATCATCCAGGATCATCATGTGAAGAGTATCAACAATTTTCCAAAAGCGACACAGGAAAATTTCTCAACCTGACCTCTAAACCTTGCCCAAAATGTAGTATCAGAACTACAAAATACCATGGTCATGGATGTCATCATATCAGACCTGGTGGTGGATGTAGTAACTGCCATCATCATTGGTGCTTTGTCTGCAGTGGCAACTTTGAAACATGCAATTGCCCATTTGAAGGGTCTTCCTCGTGTAAGAACAGGGACATAATGGATCATCTAGACGAAACAAAAGAATGGCCTACAGATAAACGTTGCGGATGCCAAATTTGTCCCGATTGTAGTCCAGATGCACCATGTGAACAATGTGACGGTGAGTGTGTTGTTTGCACTGAAGAAGTTTCTATGAGGGAGCTTGCAAAGAAATATCCACTATACAAAATTCATACCAAAGATACTTTGAAAAACAAATCAATAAAATCACTTAGCGAACGGAGCAGTAAATGGGGACGTACAACAATCGATGATATCAAGGAGTTATGTTCTGGAGATTACAAAAAACTTATTGAGCATGGATCAATAGACACACATCCTTTAGCGATTGCATTAGAGCATGATTGCGGTGTTGATTTCTTTATTGAAATGTTAGAGTTTATAAAAGAAAGCGCGATGGAACACGTTTTCGATGCAGAACATGCTGAAAATACTTGGTTTTTATACATCAAATGGAAGCAACAAAAAACACCTTTACATATATGTGTCGAATGGGCACAGGATCAATGCCAATGCGAAAGTTGTGGTGAAAGAACTTCAGATTTGATATCGCGTGTATTGGATGTATGTAGTTTTTGGGTCCTTTCCAAAGATATGAGGTATTTAACTCCGGAAGCGCTTGCTTCTACTTCTTCCACCGCACTTGAAAAGGTCGCTTCCATGTTAAAAAGGGAAAAGGAATGCAAGATGAAAAACTGGCAGGAGCTTGCAGAAAAAATACCAGCATTATTGCCGCTTTTACCACCGAAATCAATACCATCAAAAGTCAATTTTAAAGTTGGAACGACTGCTAGTATGCGCAAAACAATAAAGAAACGCAAAAAAAAGAGGGTAAAAGATCGCTGGACGTCCAAATCTCCATCTCCAGAAAATGAAACTTTAAAAGTCTCATCTTCTGAACCAACATGGAGAATAAAAAAGACTGACAATGTATTATTTACGCCTTCTGAACCAACGATGGCAAAGATTATCAACGATAGCACGCCAATGTTCCAGATTTCAAGCAATGCTCCAACACCAAGTAAAGCATCTCCTCCTATGCCACCTGAGGACAAACCAATTGCATTTAATTTTGATCTCGATAAATCTATCCCAAAATCTATCTCTTACGGAAACGTCAAAAATCCTTTTTCTAACGTACCGTTCACTTTTGGTCGTAGTATGGATAATGAGTTCAAAACTGCACTTAGTGTACCGTTACCTGATGATGATGATGATATTATGAGTAGTGGTAGCGATGATTTATAAAAAATACGCGTACGAACACTCTTCTTCGTATTTTTTACGAGTATTATTTAAAAAATATTATATATATATATAAAATATTATTCGTATTAGTATTAAAAAGATATGCTTTATATTAAAACACTTTTTTGTTTTGTAATTTTTGTGGTAATACAACGTACTATTACTGATGCATACTAAAAAATTGAGAAACATTATGGGGTGCATATCATAAAATATGATATTTTAAAACTCTTCATGAAAAGGATAATATGCATGTTTGCCATCTCTTGGGATACTTTTACCATCCACTTCAATTGCTGGAATGCATGCTCTCCAATTGCGATGGTAACCATTTATTACTCCCATATCATCATCGCTGATGTCAAAATCCAATGTCTCGAAATTTTCTTTGATTCTACTTGGTGTGACACTTTTCGGTATAACAATATTACCACGTTGTGTTTGAAATCGTATTAATATTTGTGCAGGTGTTTTATTATATTTATTAGCCATTTCTAAAAGCCTTGGATCTTTTAACAATGCTGGATCTTCCGGTTTTGCCCATGGACGATCCGGACTTCCCAATGGTGAATAACATGTAATAACAATGTTTTTCTCAGCGCAAAATCCCATTAGTTTTTCTTGCGTTAGATATGGATGGCATTCAATTTGCAATACAGCAGGTTTTATCGTTGCAATTTCCATCACCTCGTTGATTTGTCTTGAATTGAAATTTGATAGACCAATTGATTTCGTTAACCCATCATTTACTGTTGCTTCCATTGCTTTCCACGTTTCGATATATGAGTCATTTGAATATTTCATCGTTCCATCTTCTTTTTTGGGAAATAAATCTGATGAGGATTGATATTCCAACGAAATTGGCCAATGTATCAAATATAAATCTAAATATTTTAAATTTAGTTCTGCTAATGTTTTTTCTAATGCTGATTTTACATGTTCCGGTTTGTGAAAAGTATTCCATAGCTTTGAAGTGATGAAAACATCTTCCCGTTTTACAATGCCTTCCTCAAATGCTTGTTTCAATGCACTACCAACCTCCTTTTCATTTTGATATACAGCAGCACAATCAATGTGGCGATATCCAACTTTTAATGCTTCTAAGACAGCATTTTCAACTGCACCTGGTTTTGATTTCCATGTTCCTAAGCCTAAGGTAGGCATTTTATGGCCAGATGTTAATAATTTAGTTGGGACAACACTACTTGCCATGATGGTAATAAATTTATTATTATTATTATTATTTGACGATTGTATGCAAAATATAAGTATTGTCGTGAATATAATATAACTGAATATTGATAATATTTGTTTGTTTCTCATACTATCTCTAGTTTTGTTCTTTTTATATTCGTATATATTATTTTCTTATATATTAATACATATCTTATCTCCACCACCAATCCAGCAAATGTATATATTCTAAGATATCTATTTTTATTAAACCAGGAGGTATATATTATAATACAAAGACATGGCTATATTATGATGTGCTGTGCTACATGCATGGTATTAATATGCACTGAAATTAATATTATTCCTATATTCTTCCTTAAAAAATAAAAAAAATGAAACATGAGTCTTCTAAAATTAAAAATTAAGAAAAACAACGTTTTTGGTTTTTTTTGGTTTCGACAGGATCTGCGGAGATCCTCTCCAGTTTTTGTTTTATTTTTTTGTTTTAATTATCAAAAATCAGTTAAAAGAATAGCGGGAAAAAATTTGAATTTAAGATGGATGTATCATTGTGGATATTGAAAGAACCTTCCTTGGTTGGAACAAAGAAGATTAAATACCAAATATTCCAAATTCATATTTAATGAAAATTATTGCAAAAACAGGTGTATAGCATTGTACCATGTAGAAGTGGTGGTAGGATTTACGAGCGAATCTACTTACTCTTCCTATATGTTTTTATATTAAAATATAATGTATTACTATTACATAAAATGAATATTTATATCATGCTTAGTATACCAAATATTGCACTAAACATATATTCTTTTTACGAATTATTCGAAACAAAAAAAAAGAAATGAAATATCAAATAATGGATAATTTTCGTAGATATTTCATTTGTATATACTTATATATAGTATACTATATGAGTTGAAACTAAATAATCCGTAAATTGACATAAATAGTGCAATATATTATTGACGTGTCCATCACCGGTAATGAAAACAGATTTCCATTAGGTTTTAAATGAAATAGTAGGTAAATAGCATTAGCAGTGAAAACGAGAACAACACTTTTCAAGACAAAAGAACAGTTGAAAATACGTCTGTAAATCAATCAAGGTGACGTAGTAGTTGCATATACGTAGATAATAGACAAAGAAAGCAACAAAAAATATAATATACATATATGATTGATTAGATCTTAATTCTTTTCTGTATCTATCATTGGTTGAATATAATAGTTTCATTTTGGAACGTTCAAGATTTGAATATTTTATTTTTTTCGTGATTCTTCTTTCAAATTTTACGGAGAATTCTTCTTTTTATTCAAAGCAGTTATATAGACGTCTTGTATATCGATATATATATTGAATCATTATTACATATAATATTATCGGGCAACGTTATATATACATACATATCTATCTAGTCCCATTTGATATATAAGTATTATTATTAACGTGTTGATAATCATTTACACAATTTGGTAACCATATATATATAAGAAGAAGAATTATATAATAAATATATATTTATACATCATTTATATAGTGTTGGACGAAATAAAAAAATATTGAATATAAAAAGCTATAATACATCATCAAAAGAATATAAGGATGAATCACAATAATAATCCAAATATACCACCATTACCAAAATCATCTTCTGGTCGTAGAACAACACGTCTTCGGGGACAAACGTATCCAAGACCTTTTGACAACAATAACAATGTCAATAATAATAAACATGCAAATATAAACAATACACCAACGTCATCCAGTAACATAAACAATAATAATATGTCATCATCTACGAAAAAGAATAATAATAATAATAATAAAACGGCAACGAAAAACAAATATAATAAATTCACGTCACCAAAGCGAAAACGTTCCGAATCTTCTGTAAGCCATGAAGAGCGTGTACGTAGCGCTATCAGATCTTCTGGGTATAAACATTTGAATATGAATATCGATTTACGAGGTTCGTTTGATGACTTGTCTTTATCAAACAAAGGCGATTTATCGCCTATGTCTATTTTGAATAGTGAACCTCCACGATCTTCAAGACGTGTTGAAATCGATGGTGAATCGCCACCATTCTCTGCTAGATCAGACATCTCGAATAATTCATCTAATAATGATTCCTCTGGGAGTAGTTTTTTTGCTCAATCCCCAAATGCAACAATATCTCCACAACAACAAATGTCGTCTACAAAATCATCATCAGGTATTATGAGTATATCGTCTATACCAGGCATTAATAATGATCCACTTAATATATTAAGTGGTGGTCGTAAACGGAATAACAGTAGTAGCCGTCGTCGTTTTCGAGATTCGTTATTTGAACAACATATAAATAAATCAAATTCACATAAAAAGAATCTTACCTTTACATTACGTGTGGAAGGTATCGCTGCTATGCCATCAAAATCAAAATCTGCAAGAGGATATTCAACTACTAATAATAATTTTAATAGCAATAACAATAATAGTCATCATTCGTCAAGCAAAGGTCCTATACGTGCTAGCAAATCATCATCAATGAAAAAACGAAGTAATCGTAAATATAAATATAATAATAATGGTACAAACCAAGAGATGTTTCGTTCACCACGCCCAGTGCCACCGAAAATACCGACTAGTACTAATAAAAAAAATAGGAATAATAATAATAATGATAATACGATGGCGACGGACGACGATCTCCATGGCCTCATGAATATTACACCTAATTATGAACAAAAAAAGAATGATATGTCGATATCTTCGAATGGGTCGTTGTCTGGATCCTTGTCCGCGCGTTCACTTTCAAGTAATAGTTCGATACATTCAATTAGAAGTGTAAATAGTTCCACGGAAAAAGCATTTCATTATGGCGATATAATGATGGATGAGGATGAATTTGGCACATTTAATAATAATAATAATAATCATGGCGTACCACCATTGCCGTTCCACACCCCGTCAAAGCCGGTATGGCGTGGTCCATCCCCAAGGGAAGACGACGATGATGAAGACGAATTTAAAATGTCTAGTTTAAAGAAAAAGAGTGGATTGCATATAAACGATTTGAACGATTCGGTTGGTTCCCTTGGCGATGATGATTTAAAACCAAACTCTGACAATAATGTATTATATAGTTCTAAAGTTGCAGACGTTGAAGATTTAAACCAAAGTCAAGACTCATTTGATGGTAATAATAATAATAATAATAATATGGAGAATAATCACTTAAATAATTCATTTGATTCTGATCATGGCTATGGTACGAACAATAATAATGATGTGAAAGATGGTAACAATTTAAAAGCAAGTAATAATAATAATAAAGTAACGCCTACAGGTCGACCAACACCAGATATGGAAGCATTTGATCGTAAAAAATCAACACCAGTGCGTGAGAAAGGTCCACAATGTCCACCAACACCTGTACGAACGCCATCGTGGCAACATAATAGTTCGGTTGGACCTGGTTCACCAGGTGGAATAGAAAGAAGAAATTCATTAGATGGCACGAAAGTATTATTTGCGGAGAACGATTCATTTAATAGTGATGTTGTTGCATTTGATGTTGACTTTGAAAATTTAGGGCAATTAGGATCAGGCGCGTTTTCAAAAGTATTTAAATGCCGTTCGGTTCATGATCAAAAATTATATGCTATTAAAAAATCTAGAAGACCGTTTAGAAGTAAGCGCGATCGTGCGCGTTATTTAGAGGAAGTAGAGACGTTTCAATTGCTTGGACCGAAATGCCCTCATGTATTGCATTATCACAAAGCATGGCAAGAACATGGATACTTTTACATCCAAAGTGAATATTGTGCTAGGGGTAATTTAAAAGTTTTTTTTGATGAGATCGATGAATCAGTAATGGTACCAGATATAGCAATTTGGGGGATCATAGTAGACATATGTGCCGGTTTGAGCCATATCCATACCCATAATTTAGTGCATTTGGATATCAAACCACAAAATATATTTATAACAAATGATGGAACGTTAAAAATTGGTGATTTCGGGATGGTTCGTGAAGTTGGTAGCTCGGAAGACGGCCACGAAGGTGACAATCGTTACATGGCTCCAGAATTATTAGACTCGTCGTTGAAATCGCCAGCAGCGGATATGTTTAGCTTTGGAATTATGATGTGGGAAATAATGTTCAACGAGCCTCCACCACATGATGGCGAGGAATGGCATAACTTTAGATCAGACCGTGTGCCAAGACCAAATAAAAGTCGCAGTGATGAACTGTTTTCATTGATTTGCAAATTGTTATCAGCAGATCCATCTAAACGACCAACGTCTCGTCAAGTTCTTACCATTCCAAGAGTTCAAGCAGCTATGCAAGAAACTAATTCTTTCATCACGTCTGTTCCACGAAAGAAAAAAAGACCACGATTTCCTCATTTACAACTTGGGCGTAGCGATTCATTTGTTGGTAGTAATGCAGGTTTCGACCCAAATGAAATTGCTAGAATGCGCGAGGGTCTTTGTACACCAAAAGATCAACCGGTGAATAGAGATTGGTGAGCGTCAGAAGTAGGCTAGCAAAGTTTGTATCACAATTATGGAGACGACTGAAGAGAGAGAAAAGAAGAAAACAAAAAGGTATGGTTTGCGTTTGAAATAATATTAATACTCGTTATATGATAGTAGTAATTATAAATTCGTACGAATGTTCGTATGTGAGAGATTTATATCCCTCAATAATAAATTAAAAATAAGATATACGAGTACGACGTATATGATAGTGTACAGTATACAGAAATACAAAAATGTATATGTATATATATATTTCTAATTATTCTTTTTATTGCTCCCACGACTACGATTTCTACGTCTTGGTTTTGATTTTTTATCTTTATTATTATTCGTATTATTATTGTTTACATTTTCTTCTTCCGTATTATTATTCTTTCTACCTCTCTTATCGATTCCTAATTCCAATCGTTTGACTTTCACTAACATTTGCGATGTATCATATAATGCATGTAACATGATACATACACCTATCAATAACAATGGTGTGCTAAATATAACTGATAGAAAAACACCATTTGGATCAAAATAGTCTTGTGTGGAAAAACGCGTCCAATTTCTAGAACCATAACTATTAAATGTTTCTGCAAAATAAATGAATATACATATTGTAATCAATAATGTAAATTGAATAGTTGGAGACTTGCGAGTTAAAAACGATACGATAAGATAAAGCACGTGGAAACACAATATGCCTTGTATCCACTGTTCTTTCCAATCTACAGCATGATAAAATCCCATCATATTATTGTAAAAAGATGGTTGTTCAAATTTCATTCCTTTTTCCTTTGCATCATTATTAATAATATTCCAAGGATCCATATTTATTTTAATTTTTCAACCAATTATTATTATTATTATTAATTTATTTATTTTAAATATATTATTAATAATATATAATATATTTTTGCGTATATATATATGTATATCTATTTATTGATTTTATATACGTATGTGTGTGTATATATATATTAATCTACTATTTGTTTTATTCTTTATTTCTTTTACGATTGCAAAGAACAATTTGTTGTACCTATGTGTGTGTGTATAATACATTTGTTTTCGATGATAATGATGATGAGAAAAGAAGACAACCTATAATTACCAGAATAAGAAGAAATTAAAATAGGCCATAATAATAATTATTATTTTAAATACGCGCACACGAACGCAACCGATCGAACAAACACAGCAATAAACGATATTTCCATCATCATCATCATCTTCTTCTTCCTTGCTCCTTTTATCTTTTTTTTATTCATTCCAAACCAACAAATATATATATATCATTTTTTTATAATTTACTATCAACATTTGCAATAGCTGCAATTAATGCAGCACCTTTTCCACTACCATCTGGACTCAATTCTAATTTAACTTGTTTTTTATCACCTAACATTTCTAATAATGCAATTTGCATATTTTGTTTAAAATATGGATAATGTTCAAATACACTACCATCAATTGCTACCGTGCAACTATCTTCTTTATGAATTTTACGAACAACTGCACCAATAGCAGCAGCAGATAAACGTGCAGCACGTGTTGAAACCATATCACATACTTCATGAATTATTTGACGATCGTATATATCCAATGTTGACCATAACTTCCAAAAATTTAAATGATATCTCATATCTTCCATTTGTACACCTTCTTGCTTTAAATATCCTTCACACAAAGCTTCGGTGTATTCACCATTCAAGTCGACACCTGCTTTCGCAGCAGCGCGTAACCATGGATTTTTAGTTACATCATTTGCTTCACCACTTTGTATCTTTGACATCATTGGTGTTAAAAAATGATGAGATTTACCAAAAACAGAAAGAATCAATTTTCTTTGTTCCTCCACATCATTATTATTATTATTATTACTATTGATTAAACTATTTTGAAATAAAATTTCTTCATTTTGAAATAAATGGAAACAAGCTAAACGTGCTAATTCACCTAAATACCTTCCACTAATTTGTTTCTCAAATCTTTGTGCGCCATAATCTTCATTTGTATCAATAATTTCATCAAATTTATTATACAAACCAGGAACATTTTTTGAATTGAAACCACCCCATTCCATATTTATAATTACTTTTGATTTATTTGTTGGACGATCAACCGTCCATTTTGATACATTTTCAATATCTTCCACATAACATGCATTGCATCCAGTACCAAGGATGACACCTATATATGTATATATAATAAGAATTGTTGTTGCAATATATATATGTAGATAATAAAAATATATTAATTTATGTTAGTATAACCATGTTTCATAGATTTGTTGTATTAGAGGTAAATATTTACATACCTAATACTGTATCTGGTGCTTCAATAACATGTGCAACTAATGTACCAACCGTATCATTTACTAATGCAGCAACTTCTACATTGATATTATTTGCAACAAATGCATTTTGTAATAATGTTACGACATTTGCACCAACAACACCACTTGTTTCAAAACCTTTTGTCCAATGTAATAATGTACCAGCATTTAATTTATATTGTTGACATGGAAATGAAAACGTAAACCCAAGTGGTAATTTTTGACTATGATCCTCTCCATCGGATGGTAATTGTGCAATTGTATCAGCAATAAATTGAAACATATCAACACCAGTACTTGATTTTGACATTAATTGTTTTGGTATTTTTGCTTTTTTACTTGCTTCCAATGTAACATCGCCATTTTCTACCTTGAAACGCAATACACGAAAATTACTACCTCCTAAATCAAGTGCTAAGAATTTTCCATTTTCATTACCAGTTGGTAAATCACAAACAAACGATGGAAGCATTTTAATATCACAATTATCTTTTTGTAAACCTTTTTGCATTTCACTCGTCATTTCTGTTGCTAAATTTTCTAATAGTTCAGTTGGTGTATGAAATTCAAAATATAAACTTTGTATCGATGGGATAGATAATATTGGCTTTGTTTGTTTAGTCATTGCATTACCTTTTGTTTCACCACTGCAATATGCAGGTCGAATATGATTGTTATTGTTGTTGTCGTTATTGTATTGATTTATTTCATCGTATAAATATGTTGATGTTGCAATGATAGCTGCTGCACCAATTATTTTATTTTTTGTTATGATTTGTTTTAATAAATGTGCCATGGTGATGTTATTTTTAAAGTCTTATATATATATATATATTATTATTATTACTGGTATATATTATTATTTTCACAATGTATATATATTTTCAATAATATATTCACTTTATTACATATGGTGATGATGCATGATATATGTATATATGTTTTCTCCATTAATTCATATCATTTTTTGAGTGGCACACAGTGTGTGGTGTGGATGTGACGTGAATAAACTTGGTCGATTTTTGGCTGCACATTGATTATTTAAGTATAAAATATATTTATTATTTATTATTAAGTGAATCGAGTAATTAGATTATTGTATAATTTAAATCATATATATTGGTGATACTTGATTCATTTTATATGAATATACATTAGTATATGATAATGTATTCCTATCAAAAATTTTACCTGCTATCCCCATGCTATATCGTATGACGCACGTACTCGCCAACCCTAATTAAAACATGTATTTGGTAGTATACAACTCTGCACTGACCTAGGTAATGGTGTACCTCATTTAAGAACGTTTTAAACGCTTCAAAAAGATGTGCAGCGCAATGTGCAGACCTGCACTGGTTTAAAAATACAGGGTGCGGTATTTCATTTTTGTCGTACAGTCTTCGCTGTATAACAGGGATTTCGTCCATTGGCAGGTCCACAATGGATACTTGCACATCCATCTCAACTGTTGAACCCCATACGGTTGCTTGCATTTTATACCTCTCCTTTAAATATATACCATTGTCCTTGGGTTTAAACGACACCCGCCGCAACTTCTTGAGTGTAGTCACTGTTTTCCGAAATACATGGCTATATTTCCGTATTATTTCTTTAAATTTTATTTTTTTCTCTTTTCCCAAGTTTAAGAAGATTGGATTAGTGTCCATTTCTAACTCTTTCCATACCTCTTGGAATTCCTCCTCCGTTACTACTTTGAAGTTTGGATCGTTCCCCGGACTCCGTCCTAAATCCGTTCTCCATGCCTCTGCTACCTCGCCCTCCTGTAGGGTTATTTCAGGTGGATCCTCATCAGATCCATCCATTGAGACTTGATTCACTTAAGGTGAAGAGAGGCAAATCCTTCAAATATCCATGTATTGATGACTATTATCAACATCACTATTGACAACTCTATCTCCTAAATTAGCACCATCATTTATATCTGGAGGTTCACCACCTGCATGATATAATCTATTATTATATTCCATATACTGCACTGGCAAAAATTCTTCTGTTATACCAGCTTATATCAACTCATTACAGATATATGTATCTCTTCCAAAAGGTGTTTCATCCCCATTGCTCCTGCACCAAACACTATTGTTTGCTTCATTGTATGAAAGTGAATGAAAGTGAAAAAATATGGCACCATTGCAATCAACAAAAATGTGATTATAAAACATTACATATGAATAATTTAACAAGACATAAAAAATCACAACATTCCCTTGAAAGTGAAAAAATATGGCACCAGGATAGACACACTATGTTGGTAGCATGAAATTTACTAAGAGATCCAAAGTTTCGATCTGCAGATGTGAACTCATGAACATACCGGATTCTCATTGTGTTTAGAGTCTGGGAAAAAAGTGTCATCATAGGACGAAAATTGTAAGTTTTAGTTTTTGCAGAGAAAAATAGCCACAATATTGTATAACAATCCTATGATAATTCACTTACAGTATAGTCATTTATACTTGTAATTTAGCATATAAATAGCATCTAAAATGCATATAACCACTCAAAAACAAAAGGGGGCGGGCACAACAGCAACAAAGAAAGAAAGAACGAAAAATGAATAAATAAAGATACACACAAATAGAATAGAAATAATAAAATAATATTCGAATAGAAGGATATATACTCATAGCAAAGAGGTAGATACAATCAGACAAAAGTGAAACAAATACGAATATATATATCAAACAATAGTAATATTAATAAGTATATAATATACACAAAAACCTATATACATCAAGCCAAATAATTTTCAAAACATCATGTCAGTATTTTTACAAGGATTAGACAGAAATGCAAATGATAAAGCAATACAAGATATATTTGCTAATTTATCCATTGAAGCAACTGTTGAAAGACAAAATAACAAACGATTTGCAATTGCAAAATTAGCTGATGAATCAAAAGTTGATGAAGCTGTTGAAGCGATGAATGGCAAAGAATTTGAAGGTGCAACGTTTGGGAAAATGAGAGCATCCGCGTATGAACAGCGTGAGAAAAAAGAAAAGCCAGAAAAAAAAACAAAAAAAGAAAAGAAAACGAAAAAGGCTTCTAATGACAAAAAAAAAGCAACAGATGGTGATAATAGTAAACCAGCAAAAGGTAAAAAAAAAGCAGCAAAAGGAAAAAATGCAAAAGCAGGAAAGAAATCTTCTGGACCAAAGACCAAAGGTGACGCGTTTTTGAAAAGATTAAAACGCGATTTGAAAAAAACTGGTGGTGAAAAATTATGTTCTATTACATATGATGAAGAAACAGATAGTTTAGTAGTTGGATTATTCCAACGTAATAAAGCTAAAACGTTGTATGTAGACGTAGAAGAATAAATATAGTATGTTGTCAGGCAATGATAAGATAATAGATAATATTCATTGGTATACATATATATATATCGATAATTCTATAAATCGTATCATGTTATTATTGCAAATAAAAATACAAATTGTCACACAAGTTTATTTATACATATGTATATATTCGCATATATAATAAATAAATAAACGTTAATTAATTAAATAATAATAATAATAATAAAATAATGAAACAAAGACATGGTGAAATATAATATTATATAAATATATACTTTCGAAAGCATAAGCAACTATATAATAGAACAAATATACATTGGACACAAAAAATGAATATATTTGTATGTTAGATATGTATCAATCAAAAAATCAAAATAATTGCAATGCACATATTTAATGTAGCTGTAATATATTGTTTATGATGTATCGATAATCATATATGATAATATTTATATTTATTCACCAAAAATGGACGAAAATAAACTTAATAAAACAAATTTATAAAAAAATAAAAATAAAATATATATTAAAAAAAAAAACAAAGAACAATTTATGAAAAAGATAGTATATTAAAAAGAGAGAGAAAAAACGAAAAATAATGTGGATTATATAACAACATGGACATCACATATGTGTTTATATTTTTGACGAATTTTGAAGTAAAGTGACAATTTGTATTTTGACAACAAAAAAACTATTAGCGCTTCAATAGAAAAAAAAACACACACACCTTTGTTTTTTTTCTTATTTTTAGCGCAAAAACAACAACACATAACGCACACCAAAAATATTTTTTCAATTTTTTATTAGCATAGGGCACAAGCAAAACTCGTATAACACGTATTATTTTACAAAGCAAAAGGCTATAAGATAAATACGATATATATGTAGTACAAGTTTTTGTTTTTGACACACACACACATAAAAAATTAAAATCAAATATTTTAAAATCTCTTTTTTTATAAAAGCACAAAGCATAAAAAAAAAATACGTATATAAAAATACGCGTAAAAATTTTTCTTCCACCGATTTAATGATTATTTCTCTGCTCTTTATCTTTTTTATTATATGATGGTTAAAATCTTAAGTTATAATATCTTTTTTAAAAAAATATATATTTTAAATTTTTATGTGGGTCCCAAAATATGTGTTTCTGGTTTCTGGACATTATTTTACACCATTGCACTTTCCAAGTTACTATTAATATTCATATTATTTTCTTCCATATTATCATCACTTACAGCTGTACAAAATGCTCGAAACTCTAACCAGGAAACTTTTCCATCTTTCTCTACATTCATTGTATCAAAAGTTGCGCCAAACGATTGTGGTTTGCATAATGCAAATAATATAGGCTCATTGTCTAAAAGTGCAACAATCGATGGATTTGAATGCAATGCACGTAAAATATAACGTTTGCTTAAATATGGTCCTTTACTTTTCTTATTAGTCTGTCTTTCCTTCTCCTCCTCCTCTTCTTCTATTGCCTTGTTATTATTATTATTACCATTATTGTTAATATTTGATAACGATGCTCCTACTTTATTAAATAAAGTTCGCAATGCTATGTCTCTTTCTAATTCTTTTACAACGCGTGCTGATAATCTTGCAGAATCCATAATAATGTCTTCGCCATTTTCATCGACAGATGGACGACCACTCAATGCAATTTCTTCCGCTTCGATTACAACTGCATTGCAAAATGCTCTAAATTCATCGAAATTAACTTTACCAGAGGATTCTGTATCCATTATGTTAAACGCCTCTTGGAATGTTTTTGGTTTTAATAACGCTTCCAATGGTTGGAAATATGATAATAAATTTGCAACTTTGGCATTTCCACGTCCAGATAATGATAGTAAAACTTCGCGTTTATCTAAAAATCCATCTTTCTTTGAATCTAATGTATTGAATATTTTTTTCAATGATTTATCCAAACGTAATTTACTAGTCGTGCTTGTCTCTATACGTGCAGATGAAAACTCATCATATGGTGTACCAAGATTTCTTCTTCTTGTTGGTGATGATGATGGTGTTTCTATTGTATTATTATCATCTAATGTTTTGTCATCTGTAGTTATTAATATAGCATTATTCATATAGTCATCTAATACTAAACTATCAATCGTTTCTTTTTTATTTAATATTGCTATTTGTTGCTTTATAAAGTTCATAAATTCAACACGTTTGATTGTTTCCATTTCATTATAGTTTACTAATTCATTTTCATATATTTGTGGATTCATTAAAAATTGAAAGCTTGGCATTATTTCTGCATAATCAAGTATAGAATTTGGTGGTGACATACCGAGTAAAAATATTACATCCTCTTTCCTTACTTGATCATCGTTTCTATCATTCTCACTACCATCGATACTATTGCTATTAATTTGTGGATCATCAAAAATTGAAGTAAACACATTATCAATTACTGTATCAACTTCACTTAGTGTTTTAGGACGCTTACTATCAATTGTTTTTTGTAAATCGTTTTCCAATGATTGAAGTTCTTCATATGTTATAGTGTTGGTGAAAATTGCATTATTAGATTTAGACTGTTTTTGTACAATTTCTTCTTTCGTTTCAACATTATCTACTTGTTCAGTTTTTTCCTCCTCATCTGCGCTTCTTGCAATACCTTTAAAACAAAATTCTTCAAATTGTGAATAAGTTATTGTATTATCGTTTGTTGAATTTGTCATTTTATCTAATGCTTGTTTATATTGACGAGGTTTCATTAACATTGATAATCCTGGTAATTTTGATTTGTCTTTATCTATATTTTTATTATCGTCATTATTATTAACAGTAGCAATCGAAGAAGCTAACATCGATTGTAATCCAAGTGATAATATAGCACGTTGAAATTGTCTACGAGAAACAATCAATGAATTTTTTGGGACATGTCCTTGGGCACAAATTTCTTCAAAGAAACTTTTTAATTTTTCAATATTTTGATTCCGTATTCGATCATCATTATTCTCTTGTTCTTCTGTTTGTACAACTTTCTTTACTACAATATCTTTATTTTCAATTATATTTTCATTATTAATATCTGGTATATCTGCACTTTTAACTTCATCCTCAGCATCATCAACTAGTAATAATGGTTTTCTACTAATTTCATTATTATTATAGTTATTATTATTATTCACGGTTGGTGATGGTGGAGCTGCCAATATATTTGGCTGTACAGCAGGTTGTAATAATGGTTGTTGTAAAGTATTATTATTATTATTATTATTATTACTATTTCCAAGGAAAACATCATATGATTCTGATGATGGCATCGCATTATTATTATTCATATTATTATTGTTCATCGTCATCATTCGTGATGGTAATAATGCACCATCTAAACGTATATTAATATTAATGTCACGATTTTGATTCACATTAGTAGTATTATTATTATTATTATTATTATTACTACTACCATTCAGTTCTCGTATTGCACTCAAACTTGATCCACTTGCTTTATCTGTTTGTGTTTCCATATGCACCACTTCTTTTTTCCTGGAATATTGTTCTGTATCTTCTGTTTGTACTTCTACTTCAATACCACCACGTCTACGTTTCAATATATAATCTTTACTTTGATCAGAACGTCGTAATAAATATTTTGCCAACCAGACAGCTGGTCCGGGGCTATTGTCTGATTTTTCTGGTCTTGAAATAGATAATTGAGTTAAACCTTCAATTAATAATGGTACAATACTTTCTGCTAAATAATTTTTCGTTCCTTGTTTTAAAGGTGAATTTCGTGTGATAACTTGGTTTCTTCTACTACTGCTACTACTTCTACCAGATAGTAAGCCTCCAAGTAGTGATGACGATAAAACACTTGGTGGTAATGGTGTAAGTATTGGTTTTCCAGATGTTCTTGGTACTTTATCTGGACTAAACATTCCAGGAGCAGATTTTTGTGATGTATTGGACCTTGCCGAGTTAAGAGGTGTTTGTTCTTTCCTTGCAGATATAAATCCATGTTTACTCGGTGTGATCGTTTTGAATATTGGCTCTTGATGTCCATTTGTAGTTTCGCCTACATTGTTGTTAATATTATTATTATTATCTTCCTCGTCTTGATTATTATTATTATTATTATTAGGTTGTATTGGTATTTGAAGTGTTGCTTCTTTTTCTTCCATGGTTAATCTTTTTTTAAATATAATATAATATATATATATAATATGCTGGTATATTTGTATATTATTGTTTCTTTCACTTTTAACAAATAGCGTGGTGGAAATATAAATGTATATATATTCTCCGTTGCTCTTGGAAATTTTCTATTTGTTTCTTTCTTTTGCCGCCTCCAACTTGTTTATATTTTTACTTTTGCAAATTAAAATAAAGTTGCTAAACGGATTTCTGTCTTCTTCTGCTTCTTTCCAGTTTGATGTGTTGGGTTTCCACCTTAAAAGTTGAGAGCATGGTTTCTATAATATATGGATTTAGATTTCTATGATTTATAGCGAATTAGAATACGAGGTGGTAGCAATATAAGATTAAGATGGGAGATGGATTTTTAGAGTTTTCGATTAAATATCAGAATATATTATGGGATTTTTAGGTATTAAGGAACAAATTTTTGTTCAATTTGTACTTTAAGTATACTAAATTATTCCCCTAATTGAAACTGTTCCGATTTCTAACACCCTATAAGATATTATACATCCTGTTAAAATAGATGGTTGTAAAATGAATAAAAGTACAGGGTGTAGAAAACGGAAAAAGATATTTTATACCACTCAGGTGCTCAGGAAAATAACATCACACAGTATTTATATATAAGTAAATTTTTTTACCTAAAATAATATATACTAAAATGCGTATACGCGTATACTACCAGGTATAAAAGAAAAACTAAAATCTTATTTTATTGTAATAAACTAAAAAAACATAGATTGTATATTAGATATTGAATAAATTGGATCAACAAACAACATATCATATTACATATTGCATATCGTAATCAATACCAAAAACTAAGTGTGGAAAAAAGTTTTAATTGTTTGTTTTAAGAAAAAAATAGATAGAAGTCAAGATTATATACATATATATATAGTTGATTGATTTTATAAATATTATAATACATTATCTTAGTTATATATATATAATAATATCCATTATTAAAAAATATGTTGAAAGTACTATTAATTTTATCATTATTGTGTACAGTCGCGCACAGTAATATTATTGTTAGAGGACGTGGACTAGACGATAGTGGAAGTACCACAGGCGAAAGCAAAGGCAGTTGGGTACTTTTAGGAAGTATGTGTTTCGATGCAAAAACGGAAGATGAACTTACCATTGTAGCAACTGGTTTAGCGGAAGGTTCTAATCAACGTATTTTATTTTATGATGATGAGTCTGGTTCGTTTGCTAATGCAGTTGGAGCAAAAAGTTGCGCTGAAAAAGTTAAACACGCTAAACAATTATCATATGTTGATAAGGATGGAAAAACAGTAACGCTTGATGGTGTCGATTTAGTGAAAGATCAAAAGAAAACGCAGAAAATCAAAATTTCTGAACAATACAAGCATCAATGGTATTTCGTTGCCTCTAACTGTGGCGATACAGTAGAGACTGAAAAACCAGTTAATGTGGAGTATTCTATTACATCTAATTTGAACGTAGACTGTTCAATATTATTTGCAAAAGCATCTGTTGCTGGATATATAGTTGCATGTATTTTTATGGTGATAATGGTATTTTTATTGGCAGGATTAAGTTATTGCTTTTATGTTAAATCCAAACCACCTTCCATGCCATCAATGAAAGATAATACAGGATATAATGAACTTTAAATGGGGATCAATATGTATCTAAAATTGTATTTTTATAAAATTAAATTAACACACTCTGATCTTTTTTGAGAGAGAAGACACGTGGGTACGAATCTTAGAAAAGAGCGAGAGAGGAGACAACAAAGATTTTGTAATACAAAAGAAAAAAATATATAAAAACAAAAAAGATTAATATTAGAAAGGAGAGGAATTGTTTCAGCGAGTATAACAGGAGTAAAAAAGTGTGGGGCGTGAAAAATTTGCTTTTGTAAAAAGATGATATAATTTTAAATATCACATTAATTTTATATTTATAAATGATGTTTAAAATCTAAAGTTATTTAATAATTTTACTTCCCGCGTGCTAAAAGTAATATGCTCAACATGTACTCAATCGCAAGAATAATATTTCTATCCTACTATATAGTAAAAGCTCTAATGCACCTCTGCAAACTAATACTCTACAAGCATGAGTAAATTTCTATCCTTCCGTGCGCTCTCGTTGAACGCGCTTATTATACGTATATAAAAATAGACATCATCTATGCATATATGATAGAGATGATATTTTATAATCTGAAAAATATTCTTTTTTTTATTCTTTACATCTTATTGACATATTCTTCCGCGGTCATCTTTGCATTTGCTATGCAATCAGCTATACCAACACCATAAAAACTTGTTCCAATAAATGTTAATTCTGGTAAATGTTCTTGTAAATTTGCTTTTAATTTTTCCACATGATCATAATGTCCAACATAATATTGCGGTATACAATCATACATAATACCAGCAACTTTTAATTCTGGATCAGGTGTAACATTTTTATCTAAATTTAAATGTTTTGTCACTTTTTCAATTGCAATTTGAATCAGTTCCTCATTACTTTTAGTAACAACATCCGGATTTTTTGCTCCACCAATCATAACAGTTACACGAGATGTATTGTTAAAACGATGTAAATCATGGTCTTTCATTGTTTTTGCATCAATTTGTGCTGGAAATATCGATGAATCCCATGCTACACCTAATATACCTTCTTTATCCATGCTAGGTACAAGATAACCAAATCCATCTTTACCAACCAAATTGGATTTATTATAGACTAAATTGACAACTGCGACATTTACATTATATTTCATTTTATTTAATAATAATTCTTTTGCGTAATCAAATAATGATGAAGATGGCAAGATGTTGGATAATTTATTTGCTGGTATTGTTGAAAATATATGATCCACATTATTTATAATTTTCATTTCTTTTTCATCATTTGCATCTTGTAAATGTATTTCTATTCCTTCATCATTAGATTCATTTATTATTTGAACACATTCATAATCTGTATATATTATTGTATCTGCATTTGATGCTAATTTCTTTGTCAATGTTTCTGTCAAATGTTCCATACCTTTTATAAAAGATACTTGTGGTGCTTTTTGCATTTTTTGAACAAACGTAGACAATGGTCCATCATCATTATTCGAATTGTTTGTTGTTGTTGTTGCAGATGATGATGATGGCATAAACATTCCTTTCACAATTGAACCATGTGATTGTTCATATTCCCATAATTTATTCAATGGTGAACATGAACGTACGGATAATTTCTTAATATCACCTGAATAAATACCTGATATCATTGCATCAATTAACGTCGTTGCCATTTTTTTTGAAAATCTCCGAGAAATGAAATCGTAAATACTTTCATCCTTCAATTCGATATTTTTTGGTTTAAATGGTTCTTTTATAACTGTTGCAACAACACCTTCCATGACAGGTGGTGGATTCAAAAATATATCTTTCAAAGAAGATGGTAAAGGTTGTAATTGGTTTTCATGATATACAAAACGATTGTTAGAAGTAGTTGATGGTGCTATGGTTGCACCTTGTAATCCTAAACTTTCAATTAATTTCAACGTTTCGATCCCATTTCCTTTTGGCCGAAATCCACGAGGCCCTCGTTCCAATATATGTCCACCAATACGTTCCGTACGTACCCATCCACCGGTCCGATTCGTCGATTCTATTATTGAAATTTTTAATGATGTTGATTTATTATTATTTACAATTTGTTGTTCATTTTGTATAATTTTCTTACTACTAATTTTCAATTTATGTGCTTGTCTTAAAAACCATGCGAGTGACAATCCAGAAATTCCACCACCAAGTATTGTTACATGTGGCATGTTGTTGTTATTATTATTGTTATTATACTGTTGTTGTTGCTATAATGTTCTTGTTATATAATATTATTTATATTGGTCATTTTCTCTTGTAATATATATATATATATATAGGTATAATATTTTATAGATGTATGTATATTAATATGTATATGTAGTATAAACGAATGTTCGATGATGATGAGATGTGATGGAAAAGAAGAAAAAAATAGAATTTAAAAAATTAAATGAAGTGCACAAGTATGGTATAATTAAAAAAATTTGTATGATATATATATTTTTTTTGAAATAAAGTTTTACATACGACTACGTTTATCCTCACCAGTACCAATAACACCCTTGTTTTTTAAACGTGTAATTTCTGTATCGTTCATGCCAATATATTCTTTTAAAATATCCCTTGTGTGCTCACCAATATATGGTGCTTGAGCCGCAACTTCACCTAATTTTGAATTACTAAACGTAGTTGTTGGGCCTACTACAGTCATTTTACCATGATCACGATGGATAACATCAACAATATAATTATTTTCTCTTAAAAATTTGTCATTGCTAACTTCTTCATAATTTTGTACAGGCGCACATGGCACATTATGTTCAATACATTTATTAATCCAATAATCTCTTGGCTTTTCAATTATAACTTTACCTATTGTATCTAATACAAATTCTTTGTTTCTCAATCGTGCCATCCCTGTTTTTGTCCTATCATCTGTTAATAAATCATCCCGTAATAAAACTAACTTGGCATATCGTCTCCATTGATCACTACTACCTAATGCAACAACTAAATATTTACCATCAGATGCTTTTAAAATTTGATTTGCTTGTGCCATACCCCATCCAGGACGCATACCATCATCTCTTTGCTTTCCACCATTTAATGCAGCAGATGTAATTGCACCTCTTTGAAATTGTAACGTAGCAGCTGCTTGTGATGTTATTATATGTTCACCTTTACCCGTTCTTGTACGATTGAAAAGTGCAGTAAGAATTGCATTATAAAAATTCATCGCACCAACTTCATCACTAAATGCCCATTCAATCGGTATTGGTGGATGAGATGGACCACCACCAGCACCATGCATAACACCGGTGTAACCTTGGGCAACATAATCAAATGATGGACGTGTACTCCAATCACCTTTTGAACCTAAACCTCGGTTGGCACAATATAAAATTTTTGGATTGATACGTGAAACTTCCTCATAACCCAACCCAAGACGGTTCATAACACCACTACGAAAATTTTCACATAAGATATCTGTATGTAAAAGTAATTTTTTGATTATACCCAAACCATCAGGATTTTTAAGATCAATTGCTATAGATTTTTTTCCACGATTGAATATTTGGAAACCAACATTTGGACGACCTTTTGGTGATAAATATCTTAATGGTTCCCCTCGCAATGGTTCAATTTTGATTACATTCGCTCCATAATCAGATAGTATTTGCGTTGCAGACGGGCCATTTTGATATACTGTAAAGTCTAAAACATTAATACCTTGTAACGGTGCATTCTTGTTCGGCATATTGTTCGATTATTTCTGTAATCTTTAATTGTATTTTTGTGTAGCATTAATGTTGTTTATGTTATATCTGTATATATATATATATACACCAGTATACGAGCGTCCAGTGTACCATCTATTCTATATATATATATATTCTATACCACAGGTTAAGGGTTAAGGTAAGACCCAAGATCGAATAGCATGACACAGCATTAGCTATAGTATGATATAGATAATTTGTAGTAATTAGTATACCTTCAATGAAATATGCATTAGCATGTAATAGTGTTATAGTGTTATAGTGTTAATATAAAGTGATTATATATATATATATGATGTGTGTGTGGGGCGTTTTATACATTAACATGTATTAGTATAATAGCTAAATTCATCACACGCCACACGCGTCGTTTTTGCACCTTTTCCACGCGCGTTTTTTTATTTTTTATTTAAGAAAGAAAAGAAAAGATATGATAGATCCCGGTGTGGTGATTTGGTCGGTAAAAACAAATCACCGAATCGCATCTTCTTTATTTTATTTGCCTCTGGTAAAAATTATGGAGTTGTTTGGCGGATAGAACTTTTTTTAATCAAAAAATGAGTTTAGCTAATTTTTAAGTTTTTTTTTGACTGTTTATTGATCACAATTAGATAAACGGATAGAAATAAACTGATACATCTACAGCTCTTTCAGATAGAGCATCATGTCTATAAGATTGTTTATGTATTGATGGAAAGTATAGCGATTGCACCTTCGGGAGGCAGATTCGTCTTTGGGACTTGTATACCCTAAGATTAGATATATATATATGTACAAATGGTAATATATTTCATTTAATTGTATAAGTTGTGATATATAATTATGAACAATATATACAACAGGTAGACGTTGGAAACACCCGGTGTACAAATATCACCCTTTCCATATTGTTTCTGCGGCAGTGTGGTTTTAACGGGGATATAATGGTTGATAAAGGTAGTAATGAAATGATCCAGTTGGGATTGAGGACTAAACTTTAGAAATATGCAGTATTTGATGATTTGAAAATTTTTTTTATTCATTCCGTTGAATGCTTAGAATGTTTTTAGATCTGAAAATCAGGCATATATTAGGTCAAGTAATAAATAAAGACGTGATAAGCAGTTAAAGGGCGTGGCACAGAAAGTGCCAGATTTAAAGTCATCGATGGAGGAATCTTTGACTATGGTTATTGCACGTATAATAGCAGTTTTTTTTTCTTTTTTTTGGTGATTTTCTTTGGATTTATTGTAAAACCAAAAAAAGTTACCGTGAGACTCAGAGTTCTCGCTCCCCCTGTTTTACAACAGGAGCTAATTATATCTGGCTTAGTGCATGGTAAGGCACCAAATTTAGTTTGTATCAAATATGAATTAAATAGAAGCGTAGAGGGAAACCTGAAAATATAATAATCTTAGATGATGAACATGAAGATAGAGTAAAAGTGTAAGTGGTGATTTCTATTTTCCTTATGGATGCCGGGAGAAGGGAAATGGAATGAAACACAAGAGTGATGGATAGTTGAGAGAGTAGTTTTTATTACGGTTCAAGACTTCAGATGTCGGGATCGTCCTGCATAAAACCATGGAAGCGAATAGCATGCTATAGCAGGTACACCAATCAAACAACGAAGAAGAAAAGGCTACTATGCCACAACAATATTACTGGAAGAGGAAAGTGTGTGTTTAAAAAATAACATAGTAATTCTATACAAAAAAAAAAAAAGAAGTTATAAATAAAGATAATGAAAAAGAAAATGCACGTTTGCAGCCACAACAATATTACTGGAAGAGGAAAGTGTGTGTTAAAAAAATAACATAGTAATTCTATACAAAAAAAAAAAAAAAAAAAAAAAAAAGATATGATAGATAGACTAATACTATCGACAAAGTGCAACTATATACATTTGATAGAGCACATAAAACAAACAGTATACAAGAAGCAAACCGATTTGTTTCTATTTATTATATTTATTAAGATACATATACAAATATACGTAGAAAAACAATTTTATTACATATCATATATGAGTGGAAAAGAAATTAATAATACGAATAATCAAGACAATAATAATAATAATAGAATAAGAGCCATTTCACCACCATTGAATCAAGTCAATACAACTGCAACTATTATTAACAATCCAAAATCTGTTTGGGCACCCGCACGCAAACGTAAACCAAGGAAAAGCAATATCGAATCAAATAGGTATAATATAAGGGATCTAGATAATATTAAACAGAAATTAATATTTTAATAATACAAGTAGATATATCATTAATAAAAAACTATATAATATATATTAATATATTATATATATATTGCTATACGACAACAACTAGACAAGGGGAAATATTATATCAACATACAACGACAAGCATAATAATGGATACACAGGTGAAACAACCATTGCTTAAATCTAAGAATAATAATAATATACCAAATGAAATCATAACATTATCTGGAATTATTAAACATGTTAGAAAACACAGTTCAAAATTAATATTTTTGACATTTTTGCCAAATAATAATACGGATAATAATAATAACACTAATTCATCATCATCATCATTGCAATTAGCTATTCAACCACGTGAAAATCAAAATATACAAGAATTATATAGAAAATATGCTAAATTAATAAAACCAAATGTATCTATGATTGCATCTGGTATCTTTGGTTATACGAAAACAAAGACAAAAACATTATTTGTACATTCATTTCAACCATTGAAATTTAAACCAGGCGTTTCCCCATCTGTTCTTTGGGATCTTTTATTATTAGTAGAACAACAAATTATTTCGAAAGCTACAGCCAATACATATATTGATAATAATAACGACAACGAGGAATTATTGTTGGAAGATGTATTATCTATGAAAAAACATGATAAAAAACGATGGTGTTCAAAAAAGGCTAGAGAAATTTCTACTGGTCGTAAAAGAAGAGGTCGTGTTAAAGCACCAGTAGAAAATAAAGAAATTTTACAGAAATATATGAATAATGACAAATTAAAGTTCAAAGAAATCATATTAAATCAATCATTTTTAGACAATACTTGTACATTAGGAGATGTTGATCCAACAAAAAATTTGAAACATTTTTTATCATCACTTTCAACTACTACTGGTATTACTAATAATAATAATAATAATAATAATAATAATAATAATAATAATAATAACAAGAAGAAGAAGAATGATCACGACGATATTCATAATGGAACTAATATTAATAATGATGTAAAAAATCAACAAACAGCAATGATGATCGATAGACGTATTGATTATGCAAAAAGAAAAAAAAGGCCACAAGTTCAAACATTAATTAAAATATTAAAAGAAAATATGATATTGAAAAAAAACCAAGTTATTATAGATGTTGGTGGTGGTAGAGGCGATTTAGGTTTAGCATTGGCAATTTCATTTCCAAAACAACAAGTTATTATTTTAGAACCAAATGAATCTAGTTTAAAAGCTGGTGAACAACGAGCAATTGAATTAAAAATTGAAAATATTCAATTTAAATGTGAAACATTGAATGATCTTGCAATTTTAAATAATGGTACTAGTAGTAGTATTGCTACTGACAATAATAATGATTCAAGTTCTTCATCTTCTCCGATAATAGTTGGTTTGCATTGTTGTGGTGGATTATCAGATGCTATATTGGATTTATGTGGTAGAAAGAAATTATCATTTTGTCTTGTTACTTGTTGTTTCAACTCATATCCTAATCTACGACCTAGAAATATATGTAAGTCTACCAATGAATATAATATCTTAGCAAAAATGGCGGAAACAAATGATTTTCAAGATGTAGAAATTCAATACAATGCTACACGAATTATCAATAATTTACGTATATTGAAATATATTATTGGTGATGAAGATGATGATAATGTTAATGTGGTGAAGAAAAAGCATAAAAAAGCAGCAACATCTTCATCATGGTCTTTAATAAATATGTATCGATTTCCAAGAGAATGGTCTAAACGAAATTATGTTTTATGTGGGGTGTATAGATAATATGATATCGCGTGTACGACGTACGAACCGTGTTAAATATCTAGAGAGTATATAATATTCGTATTTTAAACATTTTTTATACACACACATATCAAAAATATATCAAATTTTTAGTTTAGCTTCTGCATATATATATATATATATTTTAATAAAAGGCACAATGATGATATCTCACATATCTCTCGGGTAATATAGAATTTTAACCTAATATTAACCTATCGTAGCACCTTTATCACCTACTAAATTAGGTGGTTGTGCAGTTGGATTTACTGAATTACTACTACCACCACCAGCAAATCCACTACGTTTTTTTAAATACAATGAAGAACCACGAGCAGCACCACCTACTTTAGTATACAATGGCGCAGGCCTTCCCCAATCTCTTACATTTCCTCGTAGTAAACGACTTGTTAATGTTTCTGATTTATTTGTTTCATCACTAATGGAACCTACACTATATCCATACCCACCACTATCAGTGCCATCGCCACTAAATATGCCACGTTGTCCTGATATACCGACATCTACACTACGCAGTATAGTGACAGGTGCAGCACTATCAGTTTGAATTCCAATTGATTGTACATTTTTGTTGCTATTGTTGTTATTATTTATCATATTCATACCCATATTATCGCCACCAGTACCACCTCCTAATGCACCACCTGGTGTTGCAAATAAACGTGTGAAATCATTTGCCAAGTTTGCATCATCAAATGTTGATGATGAATGTTGTTGATGCCCATCAATTGGTGGTAATCCAGTCGAACTGATACGACTACCACCATCACGACTGATACCATCTGATAAACTTTGTTGTGTTGCAAATGTACCACTTCCACCACGCGATGCAAAGCTTTGGCTAAATTTATGTAATTTGTCTAATAAATACATTAATATTCTTTCCCTCTGCACCATTGTTAACTTGTCTATTTGTACTGGGTTTCCATTATTATTATTATTATTACCTTGGTTGTTTATAGCGCTGCTTTCAGTAGATACAGTAGATGGTAATCCACCAAATCGATGGTTACTTGGAGTTGGTGTTGTTATTGAAGCACCACCACCACCACCTTGACCGCTGGAAATATAACTTGTATTTTGTGGATTTGACGGTATTCCTTTCTTTTTAATATCTGCTAAGCATGACATTAAAAATCCTACTGCTTCATCTCGTAATGATTGTGAATAATCTTGTTCCTCCATCAAACGTTGCAATTGCTCTCGTGTATTATCTAATTCGCTACATACTTGTTCAAGGCTAATTTCCAATGAACCAGCTTTCTCTTGCAATGCACGGACAACATTTCCACGACCAGAACGGCTAGCTAAATTACTATGTCGACTATTTCCACGACCACCAGGAGTATTTGTACCACCACGAGATGATCGTGACCTACTATTGTTATTATTGTTTCTACTACCACTACCTCCTTTATCTTCTCCTTTTTCTAATCCTAAATCAGGGTATGTTTGTGCCTTTAATTTTTCATGTAATTTTTTGATTAATTTTTGAAAGAAATGCGATTTTTTAGCATATTCCACCTCATTTCCTTTTAAAATATCAATATCTGTTTTTAATCTTTTATTTTCTTCCGATACACGATTAAAACGACGTAATAAACGTTCTGTTTCTTTTGATTGATATTGCAATTCTGTTGTCATTTGTTCATTTTCTAAAATAGTTCTTTTCGTCGTTGTATGCAATTGATCCTCTGTCATCGACAATAGATTTTGTTTTGTTTCTTTTATTTTAATTAACATTTCTTTTTTCAAACGTTCTTTTTCTTGTATATTCCTACGTTCTAATAATGTAATATCATCCGCTCTACCTTCTTTTTCTGATGCTAGATGATCTTCCAAATATTTAATTCTTGCTTCCATACGTTGCTTTGCATCTTTAAATTCTGTTAACGTATGCAAGTCATCCCGTAACTCTTTAATAATCGTTTGCAAACGTGCATTTTCTTTTTCATTATCTTTATTTATAACTGCTATTTTTTTTTCATATAATTCATCCGAACGTTCTCGTTCTGATTTTAATACTATAATTCTTTTCTCCAATGAATCAATTACATCATAATTATCATCCAATTTTTTATGTAAATAATAATAAATATCCTTAGCATCTGCTTTTTGTGTTTCCAAATGTGATTTTAACTCTTCACATGCTTTCATTAAAGTTTTATTTTCTTTTATTTTTTCTTTTAAATGATTTTGCGATGTATCCAACTCCATCCTAGCAAGCACTAATTCTTTCCCACCGATTAAATTTAATTCTTCTTCCAATGCAGATTTACCTTCTTTGCCATCATTATCTTTTGGTTCTTCCTTTGGTGGCATGTTTTACAAATTTTATACTTTTCTTAGTTATATATATATATATAAATGTATATAGTATATATATATATATATAATATTATATTACTCCAATTACCACAGCTAATTATATTTATCAAGACGGTATATGTATCTATGTATCTTAATATATATATTATATACAATATATTATATATATTATATGTTTCTTTGTTGTTTCTACTGTTCTCTATTACCTGCGTCCTGTCTCTATTTAATACAATGTATATGCAAATAATATATATATATGATGCAAATTATAATAAAAATGAGATGGGAAGAAAAGTGTGCAAGAAACGGATAACCAAAAATATAAGAAGCTATATTCATAACCCTATTTTACAACTCTATGTTAATGCTATTCCTATACTAATACAAACTTTAAGGTATTGAGAGTGTGTGTCTTCTAACGAACCTGGAAAAAAACAAAACAAAAAAAATTAAATATAAAATAGATATAAAATTTAGTGGAGAGAGTAAAAGTAAATCATATACTAAATAGATTATAAAATTTAAAATATATATAAATATCTTTTACGCCCTAAACCAACAGGTGGTATAATAATATAGGATATCATGCGTCTTTGTATGTGGAAGTAATAATATTGATCAACGGCAAGAAGAAAACATGGAACACAATACAACCACTCTTCATTGTGATTTATGTGTGATTGGAAATGGATATGCAGGGATTAATGCAGTAAATGCAGCGTCGCATTATTTACCCAAAGGGTCGACAATAGTTTGTATCGCAAGAAATGAAGATTGGGGCGGCCACTGGCCAACGCAATATAAATATTGCACATTGCATCAACCATTTGAAGGATATGCAGTTGGTGATCATAAATGGCCGTTGGCAAGAACATACGATCAAAGATCACATTTAGCAACTCGTGGTGAAATATTAAATTATTTTAAACATTGTATTAATGAAATTAAAGTCAAAAAAGGTATTGAAATAATTGAATTATGGGGATATGAATATCGCGGTCATAACGTAAAATCAAAAAAGGTCAATATAATGGCATATCCATTATTTAACAACAATACAATCCACAAAATCAACGTTGTTGCTAATCGACTAATAAAAGGAAATGGATATGATCTTAAAGTCAAAGCATCATTTGTATTTGCCGAGAGTAAAAATGTTAATGATAAATTTCATTCATTAACTGCAAATGATGTATTATTACCAGCTACAAATGCATTGATGCTTTTTTCAAAAGATAAAGACAAGCCAATTTATATTATTGGTAGTGGTAAAACAGCTGTAGATGCAATGAACGCAATGTCAACGGAACTTGGATCAAGGGTAACGAACCGTATGTATTGTATTTCAGGACATGGAACCTATTTTATGGTACGACGTGGAAGAGCGGCAAATGCAAATATAAAAGGTATGTTAATGTATAATGGTAGTAATGAAAAAGATGTATTTAATTTTTGGAATAAAGAAGGATTTTTTCATAGTCCATTCCCTGATCCAGAGAGTCATATGAATGCAATTTGCTCAAAAGCAGAAGTTGAACAAATAAAACAAGTATTATCACCAGCAAATGAAAAGATATTTAAAGCTCATTTAATTGATATTAATTATAACAATAGCAACCCACAAACATTAGAGTTAATCTTAAAAGATTTAAGAAAGAATCGTGTTGGTACTATTATGAAACATGAAATACCAATAGGTTCATTTATTATAAATTGTACAGATCAATATGCAGAGCATGTTAGTAAACATGAACCTATTGTCAGTGAAGATAATTTAGTGTTGAGTCCACAAACGTGTTTACATGGTGGAGGACCATCATGTGAGTTTTTAACGCATGCATGGTATTTAGGAACGTTGGATCAATTTTGGAGAGAATTGCCACGTGTTATATTAGAACATGATCGTAAAGAAAAATGGGGATTACAATGTTTCTTCCAAGATTTTGTTTCAATTCGAATTGCTGGCCAACATTTACCAAAAGAAGTCGTCGATGCATCAGGATGGGGAACATTAACAAGGGCATCTTTTTTACCTCCAAAATTTGATCAATTAGTTGCACATATGAAAAAAGTTCTACCTCATAGGTATACTGATAAAAATTTATTCGTAGAAGTCAAGAATGATAATATTCGTAAGAAGAAAGATGGTGGTGGTTTTGGCGGAGTCATCGGAATAGGGGTAGATCGGAGTCGATTATAAAATAAATGAGAAAAATGAAGAAGGGTGTGTGTGTGTGTGTGTGATTTTTCGTATCGTATACGACTCGTACATATCAATAGAGACAAAACACTTATCATACTGCACGCACACTATATATCTAATATATCTTATTTTCACTCTTATTTTTATCATTTGCTTTTACAAATCCACATACTTTTTGTAATGCTGCATCTTGTTCAAATCTATTTTCTAATGATTTAAAATAATTCATACGTTGACGTAATAAACTAGTAACTTTTGCTTCACGTTTATCTTCCTCTCTGTATCTATTTGGTTCAATTTCATTTTTATAAATTCGTGCAAAATTTTCTTGTTTGCGTTTTATTCTACCCCATCTTCTTGATTCTTTTAAATCGCTTCTTGCTTGTTCTATATTTTCTGCACGATGCCCTGCATGTTGTGATAATGGACGGCTGTGTAATGCAGATATATTTGTCGTATAATATCCATGATCATGATCTATGTTAAATCTACGTGTCTGGAAATTATTGCCTTCATCAGGTAAATTGATTAAATTTCTAGTATCATAATATGGCGTATTACTATCTTTACGTGGTACATGTTTTCTATTATACAATGCTTTAAAATGAAAATGTCTTTCCCGGCTGGAACCACTTGGTGGGATAATATATTTTAATCGTTTCCTTCGCATACGTTCTGTATATGGCATGAAATTTCGTTTTGAATTTAATGCGCCTAAATTTGATGCAGATGCAGCTTTTGCTAAGCTTGCACTTGCACTTTTGTGTAATGTTAACCCAGCGATTGCAGTTGCCGGTCTACGACGTGCACGTGTTTGGCCTGATTTTCGCAATAAATGCCCCCGTTCCGTATTACTTCGTTTTAATCGACTGTGATATTGCATCATAACATTTTCATTATTTTGCTCCGATGCATTTGCAACGAATTCAAGGTAATCAATGGAACCACTATTATCTTTATCAAATTGGGATAATAAAATATCAATATGACCATCAGTTAATCTGCTATCTAAATTTTTCATCCCAGTGCGAAATTCATCATAGGTAACTTGTCCATCATGATCTAAATCAAATTTTCGGAATGCCTCCTTTAATGTACCTTTATTGCCTTTCCGTGACAATCGTTCAAATACACTTTTTTTTATTTTTTCAATTAACATTGCTTCCTCCAATGTTCCTGGAGTAACGTTTTTAATTTTTTCCGCTTCTAAACGCATTTTTTCTTGCTCTAATTTTAATTTTATATGTGCATCTTGATCGGGATTTGCAGGGAAAATAAAGTCAATAAATTCGTTATAAGACACACCTTCTTCATGATCTTCATCAAATTTTTCATATAATGATTCAAAATCATCATCTTTCATTTTTACATCCATATGATGCAATATATCTAACATTTCTTCCTTGGAAACTTTGCCATTTTTATCTATATCCCAATCCCTAAATACTTTTCTAAGTGAATTTCTACGACCGTATTTATCACGTATAATTTTTGCTACCGTATCAATTCCAACTGTTTTTTCCTTTGGTCCTTCTATACTTTGATTTCGTTGCAACAAGCGCTCTTGCATTGCATGTAATTCCTTTAACCCTTCTGGTATTCCTTTGTTTTTTTCCTCTTTATGATGTTGTTCATGGTGTTCACCACCTTGGGTTGAAATGAATGCAATAAATTCATCGTATTCAATTTTGCCATCACCATCCGCATCGAAATAATCGCATAATTCACCACATTCCTTTAACGATGTACTTAATCCTAAACCGCTTAAAACATGTTGCATTTCTATTTCATTGACATACCCATTATGATCTTCATCCGCAGCACGAAAAACATTTAATAATGAACTTTTATCTTTATATACTTGACGAATTTGTTTTATAATTTTATCGACTATAGGTGTTCTATCCCGTTTATTAATATTATTTACATCAATAACACGTGCACTATGTAATTTCATATTTGCTTTATCGTATGATTCTCTTAATTCATTAATAGAAATTTTACCATCGCCATCATCATCTGTTAAATCAAATATTTTTCTAGCTGTTGTTTTAGATATTTGTTTTCCATACATGCCATTTACGGTTTCCCAAAACGCATCAAATGGTATTAAGCCATCATCATCTACGTGATAATCATGTAAAAAACTCTCATCAATACGTCCAAATTTTTGTGTTGCACGTTCACTTAAACGTCTATACATTTCACTTGCTTTTTCCTCAATTCTTTGATTATGTATTTTTTCCATAATTCGACGTTCAATTTCAGTAGTATTATTTGATGAAATTTTATTCGTATTATTGGATCTATTACTTTTTCTATTACTATTATTATTATTATTATTATTATTACCATCTTTTATACTCCATTCAACAAGAGGTGTATTATTACTGTTATTTTGTTTATTCATCTCTTGGATTCTTGATGTTGTTAATCTTGATGATTGTTTTACATTTCTTCTGCTACTGGATACTTTATATTTATCTTTGGTTGATGATGATAAATTATCATCTATATATATTCTATTATTGTTATTATTATTATTTGGATTGCTATTAGTAGTACGTAATCGAGGTGCACTTTGTGGACGACGACGACGACGGCTACGTGATGTTGATCCATTTTTACTTCTTGCGGATGGTATATTTTTCTTTTTTAATGCTCTAGATGAAAATTTTGATACTGCCATTGCTGATCTCCGAGAAGATAAGGGGTTATTATTATTATTATTATTATTACTACTACGACGTGTGGATAATGTTATAGACATATTTTTCACTTTTACTAATTGTTCCCTTTCCGTTAATATTGGTGTTCTATTACTACTGCTACTGCCATTGCCAGGCAATCGTCTTGAACGTCTTGATGGTAACGACATGGTTGTCTCTAGATTGTTTTGTATATATGTCTATATATAAATCTATATCGTCTCTTGTTTTTTTCTATATAATCTCTTCTGATATTACTACTACTATCTCTGTTAAAATAATCCTCCGGACAGTATTAGTATATTAAAAATCTATATATGTATTTATAATAATAATAAATAATAACGTTGGGCACTTTTTGCTTGGTTGTTTTTGGAGGTAGAGTAGGGTAAAAAGTCTAAGATGTTTTGATAGAGACAAAAAAAAATATGACATGATGTGTATAGCATTACAGCATTAGTACCAGGAGATAATATAAAAAATCCTTAATGTTGTTTCGATCCTTGATTCAATTTTAAAAGTCAGAGTCGCGTTACATCATAACCAAAATAAAACGTAAAAGTAGAGAGATGTGTGTATATGTATACGCCTCGTATATGTGCGATTACAAGAAAAAAAGAGAATAAAACAAAATTATACCGTATAAAACACAAAAGGTTGTTGTATCTAATATTATATTTGTACATTACAAATAAACGTGATTTTAATTTTACTCCATATATTAAACGTTCAATTTTAAAGGGAGTGAACCTTGTAGTTAAGGGGGATAGTACATTGTCATTTTGTCATTTTGTCTTCTCTTTTTTGCTAGGTATAGGTTCATACCTTTAAGTACATATTCTATCGTACTAAATGTCGTAAAGAGAAGGTTCTTCAACTTTCAACTTTGCACCTGGTATTTACCTGGTAGTATTAGTATAACCTTGCTTATTTTAATTTATATACCCGATATAATTTTTACTGTGCCGGCCAGTCGTAAATTTTCGGTACAAATTTGCTTTTATACTTAAACACTATATTTACCTATCAAATACACAAATTAATCCAAAACTCAACCACTCGAAAACCTGAAAACCGATTAATTTGTGTATTTGATAGGTAATATAGTGTTTAAGTATACCAACAAATTTGTACCACAAATTTACGACTGGCCGGCACAGTAAAAATTATATCGGGGAAGGCTGGAAAAGGCACAACTTATACATATATATTATGGATAAATATTAATAAAATATTACATGTGTGCAGAGAAAGGTGCATATATAAAAGATAGATCGAACGAACACAATTATAATAAAATACAATAATAAGATACAATATAATATTTATTCCATCTTTACTTTTTATATTTTCATAATTTGAAAGAAGATATATAAACGAATTGCTATCTGCTTTTTTCACTTTTTTTTTTTATTTATAATTAATTAATAATAAATAATAACAATAAAATGTCAAGTGTGACAGAATCAACAACAACAAAATTACCTTCTGCGTGGGCGAAAGAAGCATGTGACGTTATTAATTCCAAAACAGATTTAAAACCAGTAATAGGAATTGTATTAGGATCTGGCATGGGAGATGTTGCAAAAAGCATTGAAAATCCTGTAGTAATTCCATATGGTGATTTACCTGGTTTTTCTGTTAGTACAGTTCATGGACATGCTGGTAATATGGTTATTGGTACGTTGCGTGGTGTCGTAGTGGCATGTTTACAAGGACGTGTACACTTATACGAAGGTGGTAGTTGTAGAAAAGTTCTAGTACCAATCTACACCATGAAATTACTTGGCTGTAAAGCATTTTTGGCAACAACTGCAGTTGGATCGTTACGCAAACATGTTGGACCGGGCAGCATTGTATCCGTAACGGATCATATCAATATGCAAGGTTGCAATCCATTAGTTGGTCCAAATGATCCAATTGGACCGAGATTTCCAAGTATGTTGGATGCATATAGTCCAGCATTGAAAAAAATTATGCATGATTGTGCGAAAAAAAATAATGTAGCATTGCATGATGGTGTATATTTAGCTTGTACAGGGCCAAGTTTTGAAACACCAGCTGAAATTCGCGCATTTACCGTACTAGGTGCAGATGTAGTTGGTATGTCATTAGTTGGTGAAATTATTGCTGCACGACATTGTGGAATGAAATGTGCCGCATTATCAATTGTTGTAAATTTAGCATCTGGTTTAACATCTGAACATATAACACATGATGAAACATTACATTATAGTGCACAAGCATCTGCTAATGTTTCGGCATTAGTTTTGGATTTCGTAGATGTTGTAAGCAAAACAAATCTTGATTGATTTTATATACGTATATATATATATATACACATTATATGCAATTTACTTTTAATAAAAAATGAAAAACATTAAAAAACATGAATATAGATCTAGATATGCATAGAAAAGATGATCGAGGACAAGAGAGGATGTGTGCGTATCATAGTTAAAATTAAAAAAAACTTTTTATTTTAATGTTTACACCTGTAAAAAAATTTTATATCTCTGTGTGCGTGTATAAAAAGTAAAACGCTACATGTGCATTCTCATAATATCATAATACACATTTACATGATGTGTGTGTATATATCACATTTTTATCTTCTTTTTCCTATAACACTTTTGTTAAAAATGTATCCAATTCACCAAAATATCGATCTGGATCTTTTCTTCCATGTTGAATATGTGGCGTATCATCCCATCGAATTGCAGTCACATCTATTCCTAAATGTTTCCATTTATTAATGACAGTTTCGCAATCTTCAAACCTTGAAACTGGATCTGCTTTTGAATAAAACCATAACGATGGTGCATGTTTTAAATAATTATTATGAAATGCATTTGATGATGCTTTCCATTCAACACCATTTGTAGATGCAGTTATTTTCATAAAAATTTCAATAGTAAATTTAACTAAAAATCGTAAAGGATTTTGTTCTGATGGAAAAAAATGAGCCGCAAGTCCTTCGCTATAATATATATGAAAATAATGTTGTTTTGTTAGAAAATTGAAATTGATGATGGACATGTACAATGTAGGAATTTTTATATCACTTACGGTATTGAATTCATATCTGGTGGTGAATCAAAGATTTGTCCTTTAATTTTCTGATTGATTTGTTCCTCATATTTCATTGGATCATCCATTAATACACGTAACATCTGTCCATATAAAAATCCACCAATACTGAAATGATGAAATATAATTTGCTCGGGTTTTATTGTATTTATTGTTATGTCTAAAATATCTTTCATATGTTCTGTACCAAACGTTGGATTGAAAACATGTGGGACACCAACAGAAAATTGCAAGGTATTTAAATTTTTCCCATGGTAATATTCTAGATATTTTTTCAATTGTCTATCAGTAGAAGACATCCATCCACAAAAAATTACTAATGTCTTATCATTATCATTATTACTATTACTAGTCTCATTAAATGTAACTCCATTTTGAAATGTTGTTTTTTTTACATTAATATTATTATTATTATTATTAGATGATAATGATGTTGTTGTTGATAACCATAGTCGTGTATTATAAATAATGTTTACATCATTCTTTTTATAACATTTGTTAATATTTTTTGTTATTCGTTGCAATGCCAACATATTCTCATGTGCGTATGTCGATTTACGTTTATATGCATTTTCCTCTGCTCCTGCCTCCTCTCCTTTCTATAAAATTCTTTTTTTAAATTAAAATTTATTATTGGCTGAAGAAACAACTTTTTAATAATTGAAAATGATGAACCTTTTCTATATATGTATAGTACCACAGGTATACTAACTATTTACAATTAACATCATCTCTCATCCATCTTTCTATACTACTTTGCTATCAATATTAATGGAAACATCATATAATTAGATATATAGAGTAGAAAATTATTCAATGTAGAGAAATAATATTTAGTTAATAATATAAATTATAAAAAGATATTATATCATATACACCCAATATATATACAATTCTCTAATATTCGAAGTTATAATATTTGTGTATGAAGTTAAATTGAAAATAATAAAAATTCAATTTATATTTTAAAAGATTATTAGGATTTATAAAAATGGTATTTTTTAGAAACATGACAAACGCACAAAGTGCAGCAGCATGGGTATTATGTGGTGTATTGGCATATGTATATACAGATTTACAAGAAAAAGAACAAAAAGTAATTAAAAAAAATGATGAAAATGAAGTAGGATTATATAATGGATTGAAGTCAAATAATAATATAGGTCCAAAAAGAAAAAATAATTGATATATATATTAATACTGTATGTCGTCGAGAGAGGTGTATAAAAATATATATAATATATTGAGTGATGTGTGAAAATAAAGAAACATTACTCTTAGCATATCTCTCTAGATATTATTTAAACACACACACATACAAATCGTTACTCTTTATATGCAATTAATGTTCTTTCATGTCTACCATTTGCAAACAACCATAATTCTTTAACAGTTTTATATCCAGCATTTGATAAAAGTATTGATGTTTCATTTAAAAATTCTTCGTACATTTTTTTACCATGTAATACCAATTTAATTGTCAATATTAATATTCCATTTGTTTTTAAATATGGAACAACTTGACTGCATATACGTGCAGAATCTCTTGGATCCATATTCATATCACATACGATCATATCTAATGAATATTTGCTTGTATTTGATGCATACGAATTGATTATCTCCATCGAATCTTCCATTTTTTTATTAATATGTATTACATTAGGATTCTTCATTAATTTTTCATCCATATTCCCAGGATCAATTGCTAATACCATACGATTTTGTTTTTCAACTAGAAATTCAGTCCATCCACCAGGCGAAGCACCAATATCAATTGCTAATGATATAATTTTGTTTTCATTGGCGTTGTTATTATTGTTATTCATATTATTAGTATTAACAAATTGTACTAACTTACGTTGTTCCAATTCATGTAATTTATAATATGCACGTGATATTTTTGGTTTTTCGAAAAATTTTAGTCCTAATTTTGAACCATTAGATGTACTATAATTAAATTTTTTATCAACGATTCCAACAAAATATTTCAATAATAATAATGATGTATTATTATTATTATCCTTATTAGTAGTATCAGTACTTTTAATGGAAAAGTCTTGTAATGCTATATAAATTACATGTGTAAATACTTTTGGATTTAATTCTATTTTATCTGGTAATAATGGAATGATTTTATTTGTCAAAGTATTTGGACGTGTTTGTATACGATATACTATTTTCTTATTACTATTATTATCTTTCGTATTATTATTATTACTATTATTAATACTATCATAATGATTTACAATGAGTTGACATATTTGATTTGTATTATCTACTATGTGATTATATATAATACAAAATTTCATTGCACGTAAGGGTAAACTATCATGGCATAATTTTTCTAATGTTGTATAATTTTCATTTACATTGTTGTTGTTGTTGTCATCATTATTATTATTATTATTATTTCTAACACTATTGAAAATACATAATTGATTTGAATGTGCAACAATATATAAATTGTATATATCACGTAAATATACTGCTAATCTATTTTTATAAGCATGATTTGTCCATATTGCAATATAATGCTTCATTTGATTTTGTTCAAGATGATTCAATGTTTTTTCTTTCTCTTTATTTACATGTAACACATTTTTATAATTATAATATTTTTCTTCCCATTCGCGTACACTATGAATAGACGTTTCGTCTTCATCTTTATCGTCATCGTTGTCAACATCCATCATCATTGTATTATTACCTTTTTTTTTTCTACTTTTTTTTTGTAAAGATACTTGATTATTATTATTTGTTGCTGCCTTTCGTTTATGATTTTTTGAAGCAGAACCAATATTCAATAGTTGTTTATAGGAATTTTCTTTCACATGACGATCATACAATACCATACTTCCAAATATTGGAGAAGTTGTTAATTCTGCACCTTTGTATTTTGTCGATCGTGGTGGGGAAATATGAAATTTACATTTTGGTAAAATTGTTTGCAATAATGTATCATCGTCTCCTGGAAATAAATACAATGCTCGTTGTGGATGTTTAAATTCATTTAATGGGATGCCACCTGGTCCATCAATACAAGCTACCCATGGACAATTATATGGTGCACAATTTGTTAATTTTTCAACAGTTGGATAGGAAAATATCGGAATGTAACACCATGCTTTACTTGTGTCTGTATCTCGCATGGTATGTTTACTATGTTTTCCACCAATTGTGCAAATAAAAGATGCACCATATTGATATGAACTTCGTAATAATGTACCATGATGTGCATCTTTCGTCTCACCTACAATACCAACACCAAAATACGATGATGATGATGATGATGATGATGATGACTTTGATGAAGTACGATTTGGGTTCTCAATCTTCTTTTTACCAAAATCAGTAGCAATATCTTTTCGTACTAAACGTATATCAATTAAATAAGATGAAGATGACATAGTTGATATTACTTGGATGATAGATTTTATTTCAATAATATTTTGCAATTGTTTCCATTGTTTACCGTGTTGTGTTGTATCGCGTGTTGATTCATTTATTTTTAGTGAATCATTGTTTGTAAAGCTTAATGCAAATGGAACGTATCCTTGATCGATTATACTTGGTTTACAATATGAATTATTGACTAAAACATTATATATATTTGTACAAAAATTGTTTGTATGATTACCATTTTTAACATTTGCTTTCAATGTTGTATGTATAATTCTTCCACTGCCACGCAAAGCTCTACCAATTGTAACTCTTAATGTAATATTTTTTTCTTCCATCATCTTTGTAAAAAATTATTCTGAACCACAAAAAAAAAAAAAAAAGAGAGAGAGAAGAAGAAAACAAAAAAGATTAAAAAAAACACACGGAATAATACACACGCTTATATTCGTTTCTATATCTATGACACAATAGACAGACGTATCTCGAGCATCTAAAAAATATTTCAAATTTTTGAAGTAAGTCTGTAAATTAAATGAATTAAATGAAGAAGAATTAAATGAATAATTAATGGCCGAGAAGAAGACAAAAAAAAACCAATTAATATAAATAGCAGGCAAATAGCATTCAAAATACCGAAACTTGTACATGCAGTATACGATTAACTGCAATATAGCTACCGTAAATTATAAAATGTGGGGGAATGTTTTTGGGCACCACCGCAGTTTTTATATTTAGGTGTACGAATATGTTGGATTTTACGACGTTTTTTATTAAAGCTCTTTTTTTTTTTTTTTACTCATCTTCTTCCTTCCCTTGAAAATCTGTTTTCAATACTTTCTCCACTAGTTCCTCAAAATTGACATTTTTAATAAAATTCCCGAAGCTAGCTGATTTCCCGGCAACCAATGGCAGGATAGAGCCGATACCAGCACTAAATGCTGTGCCAGCGGTAAATGCCGCAAAACCCATTAAAATAAAGCCTAGGACTCCAATCATATACACTGCAAGACAAAATAAAACTGGATAGACGGTTTGTTCGGATAGACCAAGTTTGTGTATGCATGATTTTGTAATTTCGCCTTCTAAATCTTCCATAGCTTTTTCAAATTCATGGATATCAAGATTACCACCATTATTAGTATCCCACATAGAGAACATATCCTTTAAACGCTGAGGTGCCATACTTAAGCTTAAAGTCTTGTTAACTAAAACTTTGAATTCATCGAAATCTATTAAACCATCTCCACTAGTATCAACTTCTTTGAATATTCGTCGATATTTTTCTTCCTTTGAAATTTTAGTTGTCTTCGTTTTATCTGTTCGCAACTTTTTAATAATCTTACGTATTTCTTCGCACTTTTCAATAAAATCAATAATTTTAATTTTTTGCTTTGCTTGTTTTGGATCATCCAATGCGCCATATTTCGTATCGAGAAATTGAATTAATATATTTTTCATAGCATTAGTTTTATCTTTCATTGTTGAAAATTTATACAAGGTAACCATTAGATTTTTTGCTCCATCTATCGTCGGCGCTTTTATGTCTGGAAAATATGTTTTTTGGAATACTTTTAACATTTCATCACCTAGAGACTTTGCTATTCTTGTACTCATATCTCTTATGTTTGTTTTGAAAAATTCAATAATGTCTGACATTTCTTCGCCGGTATCCTTACCCAAATTGTTACGCACGGTTCGAATATATGACCGCATTAGATCTTGTAATTTCAAAATATTTTCTTGACTAAAAAAGGCATCAAAAATTAAATGTACCCTTTTGTTCATGTATTGTGATTTTTTATTACCATTATTTGAAATCAACATATTTACAAACTCTTTCAAGCTTGTCACAATTAATTCTGGAATACCAAATATTGAAATAAAATATGCAATAATGACTTTCATATGTGACAAAGATGGTGGGATAAAGGTCATTATATCAATGATAACTTTTGTTATCTCCGTTTCTCCTTCCTTAAGTTTTCCTTGAAATTTAAGTCCATATGTAGTAAACATATCACAAATGCATAAAGTTAATGAAATGAACACTTTTTTCATAGAATTAAAACGTTTAATTAACAATTTCTGTTTTTCATTATTCTTTTCCTTTGAATCGGATTGATTCACCGTGCTATCTTCAATTTTTTTATCAATATCCTTTAATTCATTTAAACCAAAAACAATTAGATTATATATATTATCAAGACCTTCCTTGATCCCGCTGTAAGCTTTGGTTTTTTTTTCATCGATAGCTTTTTCGAAAGCTTCTTTGACTTTCTCTATATATTTGTTTGTACGATTTAATAAATCAATCACTGTATCCACACAATTCTTATTCTCACCCTCTGTTTCTGTTTGCTTGGTTCTTTTTGTCTTACTTTTACTCCATGATTTAATTTTATCAAGACCAGATTTCATTTCTTGCTTTAAATATGATATTGAAAACTCAATTAAAGCATTTATGTATGTTGCAACAAGATCCAATGCAAGATCCAAGCTATTTAATTTTTCGATCTTGCCATTACTTGCCTCTTCGTCTTTTATGTCATCTTTTAGAAACTTAGCTAAACCAGATTGCATTTCCCGTAATGTGTCAAATATAGGCTTAATCGTCTTTTTTATTTTCTCAATGCGATTTTTTCTATCAGAAACCACTTTGATTTTTTCCTTTTCATTTTTTTTGTCTCGACAGTCTTTACAATAGTTTTTACGTTTGTCTTTGCGTGCCTTACCACACTCAACGCATTCATTGCACAATTTTAAATACAGTTGTGTTTTTACAATGTCTTTCAATGTATCAATCATTTTCTTTACTTTGTCTACTTTTATCTTGTTATTCTTAATGATGCCCAAATTCATGACAGCATTTACAAAATATTTATTGGAATGGTTATGGTTTTCCTCCCTGCTTCCTTCCTTCTTGGGTCCAAAAAACATATTTAAGAAAAAGGCAAATAATTCCATTTTTAGTGATATCAAGTTTTTTTTACCTTCTTTTTCTTCTGTTTCATTTGCTTTATCTTTAAGGAATATCAATAATTTACTAAAAATATTTCGAAACTGTTTTTCAACTGGTTTGACTAAATCATAGTTTACATCTAAACGAATTGGTTGCCATATTTCTTTGACGAATTTACCATGTGCTTCTTTTCCCATATAATTATTAATACTATTATCAGACATTATGTCCATCATATGGGACAATATGTTTTTGAAAAAATTAAGTAAATCCGCAGCAGTTACTGACTTGGCTGTATTCTTTTTTTGTACATTTCCTTTACTAGTAGTGTCTTCAATTATCTGGTGTAACATTTGACCGGTCGCTTTGGCAATTTCTTTCCCTAAAGGTCGTACCACCTTCACAATAGAAGCTTTTTTTCCATCTTTTTTTATGTTATTTGTTAACTTTTGCATGCTATTGTTTACAAAAATTTTGATAATATTTTCTCCCGCCCTCTCAACTTCGCTAATTTTCCCTCTGGATTTATAAGTTATTTCTACAAATTTAAAAAATTCTTTTTCAAATTTTTCCACAAAGCGTAAATCAAAAAACTCTTCGCCAATTTTTACTTCTCCGTTTAATAATACATTTTTAATAACTACATTCATAAAATTCAAACTGGAAAAGGATATCATTAATTTCAGGAGATTCACTGAAATATTTTGTATTCTAATTATAACTTGCTCTTTATCATTCTTTCCCGTTTCAGGGTTACTGTCAAACAGATTGGTTACGCGTTTCATGCAAGATTGTAATATTTTTAAATCAGCTGTGATCATTTTTAAAAATACAAAAACGTATTTCATAAAGTCAGCATTGATGTTTTCTTTTTCTATAATCAAGAAAAAACACTCTTCAAATGACGTAATTGCTCTTCGAACAGTAACATTATCTTTTGACTCGATACCTAGTACAACCAAACTTTGCAATAACTTATGGATAATCTCTGTATCATTTTTATCATCTTCTAGACTTTTTTGTTCGTTTTGTGTTTTATTTTTTCCACCACTATTTAACAACAATAATATCATCTTACTTGCCACTTTTCCAAACGCATTTAGCTGTTCTGATTTTTTTAATAGTAGGCATTCGACTAATTCTTGTACAATCATGACTAATGAATATGTGTCGGAATCCTTCTTGATCTTTTCTTTCGTCACAAATTCTTGAAAGGATGCAGCAACAACCATTTTAGAGAGCTTTTTCACACCACCATCTTGTTTCACAAGGCTATATATTTCTAATGCATTCATATCTAGACTGGAGAATGCGCCTGGCAATTTAGGAAGTTTAACATTTTTAGCGATTGCTTTGGACATCGAACTGGATTTAGCAATGATATCTTGTATCATCTTTTCTACTACTTTTTTAATTTTTGTAGTCGCTTCCTCTTTCATACTTTTTAGATCTGTTACCATCTGTTTAATAGTTCCAATGAATACTACTACAGCAGAAGCAAACGCCAGTATTCTTTCCGGGTTAACAACGGCACCCAAAATCCACCAAGTAAAGACCATAGTTACATATGCGAGCAAAATCGATATTGCAAAATCAAGAACTAAGAGAAAAAAAAAATTTATAAATGCTTGCAAAAATTTACTGACATACCAAAGTAAATACCATATGTTTTTAATATCTAATCTATAATTTGGGACGATTTCTTGCATCGTTTTCGTAAAAACTCTTTTCCATCCATTCTGTTCCCAATCGTAAGTCTCGCCATCTCCTTCTTTCGCCTCCTGTGGCTCCTTCTGCCTCTTCCATTTCTTCCTCTTCCTCTTCCATTTCTTATAATCCACCAGCTGATATTGATATTCACCTTTTTTATTTCCATTTTTCTCTTCTTCGTCATCGTTCTTCTTCTTAGAAACTACAGATACAATATCACCTAATTGATATTTGCATATTTTTCTGTAATTAGTACTAAAAATTCCGCAGTATGCAGCGCCTTGTATTTTTTGTCGCACGTGTTCTCGTAATTCATACCCATCGATGGAACCATCTTTTTTTACATTTACATTAATTACTTCATAGGAAATACCTTTCTTGAGGTTGTCCTTTTTCTGAGTGTCCTGGCCATTTGCTTTCGTTTCAGTGCTATTTTCAGTGTCGTTTTTATTGCTTTTTTTCCCTTTCGATGTGCAACAGTTCGATGTGCAACAGTTCGATGTGCAACAGTTCGATGTGCAACAGTTCCCAAAATATTTTTTTACAAATCCCATGCTATCTTCTTTTTTTAATACCTTTTCGCCTCGCTTGAAGGCGTAAACTATTTTTGTCGAGTAATTTACCTCCCCTAGCAAGTAAAATAATAATAAATCAGCACTGCCAAGTATCAATAAAAAAACGGATAACCATAAAATAACTTGGCCAAATCCCAAAAAACTTGTTGAATAAATTTTGTATGGGCGATACAAGAAATCATCATATTGGTAAAATGGCAATGTAAAGTAGTCATAGGTTGCATAATGATACAAAAAAACAATCATGACCAGAGGCATGCTGAAAGACAACAATGCAGCAATTCGAAGAGATAAAAATAGTTGTTGCTGTGCGGGGAAAAAACGTTTGATGATACCATATACTAAAAACAACATGAAAAACCACGAACTAAAGAAAATGTACACCAAAAAACAAATTGGACCGAAGAAAAATTTCTCTTTGCTATCATCCATTTCATTTTCGAAGCCTCCACGAGTAGTTTTAAAGTTTTTCAGCAGCTTTACTTTTTTAAATATTTCTTTGTTTTTATCATATTCAATTCCAAATTTTTGACATACATCATTTATGGATTTTGTGTTTAAAGGCATTTTTGCTAATCCCTTTGTATCGCAGTATGAATCATAAGTCAATTTAAACTTTTTCAACGTTACTCCTTTCGATTCTTCTACCTCTTTATAACCTCTAACCATGTAACTACTTTTAGAAAATTGGTGAGTACTGTAGTAATTAACGAAACACCTGATATCATGAAAGCGAAAATAAGCTCCAACTCCAATGGGACAAGTACAATAATATGAATCGGACACTTCACCACGATGACAACAACGACGACAACAACTATCTGAATCGGGCACTTCATCTGAATCGGACACTTCATCTGAATCAGACCCTTCATCTGAATCGGACACATCATCTGAATCGGACACTTCATCTGAATCGGACACTTCATCGGAATCCACCGACCCGTCATTTGAATCCAGTTCGTATTCACTCTCTGGATCACTCTCTGGATCTGGATCTTTTTCTTTCTTACATATTGGACATCTTTCAGGTTCTGAATCCGACTTTTCACCTGAAAAACAACAAAGACATCGACGAAAACAACTATCTGAATCCCACTCTTCATCTGCATCCGATTCAGCGACACTGTCTTCCCCACTTTCATCATCGTCTTCGTCAGATTCATCATCGTCAAATTCTTCATCATTTTCTTCGTCAGATTCTTCATCATATTCTTCGTCAGATTCTTCGTCAACATCTCCGTCGCTTTCTTCGACATCAGATGATGATGATTCATCATACGAATCATCGCCCGAACCTGCGCCCGAATATTTGCTGTACAGTTCAAACTCGAAAAAATTTTCACGCTTGAAAAGTTCTAGAATATTTTTTAGACTTAAGTCAACATAAGGAAAGGTTTTCATTCCGATTTTTCTTACTATGAACAAAACAGTAATTATATATTGGTACATCAACGACTGATTCCAAAACCATTTATTAAATAAATGATCATCATTAATAATTTCATCATGTACAAAACCATTTAAAGAATTCTTAAGCTTAGGAGCAACAAATATCTGGTACATAATAACAGGGATTTCCCAAAATGTTAATTTATCAACGTAATAAGCTTTGTTTAGTTCAATATTTAGCCATGCATGATCAATAATTTCCATCTTGCGTGTAATTTCATCTACTTTCTCGCTTGTAAGTTCGCAAAAATAATTAATTTTTTTTCTATAACTTTCTACGTATTTTTCATCATTTAACTTATGCTTTAACTCATCGAAGATTTCTGTGATCTCCTCTATTTTAATTTTGTTCCTGTCAATGACAGATTTTGCACGATAATTACTACGAATCATTTTTAGCAGGTTAAATTTGTCATGCAAATCCGCAATTACAGTTTTTGATTTCACCGCTGTTTCTGGCGGTTCCAGAATCCACTTGCAACAATTTATATAACTGCTCTCGCGAGTTAAAAAAAGAGTTAAAAGCGTAAAAATAATGAACGGGTATGTCCAATAAAACGTCCACATAGTACCATCAGGTTCGACGGATAAAAAAACGACAAATATAATGACAGATATAATTATTGCTGCTAGCCACAATACGCTATTATGCACATATCCACAAGAAACACCGGGCTTTTTTTTCCCCTTGTCTTTTTTCCCGTTCCTTTTATCACTTCCAGCGTTATTGTCGTTCAAACTTTGTTCAGGATCTAACTCATCCATCAGCATAGATACGGCATCATCTAAATGTTTTGCGCCTTCCCAAAAATCACCATTGTCTTTTTTACCGGTTGCAATAGTCTCATCTAAGGATTTATGATCTCGTTTTTTTTTATTTTTATCTAATTCTAAACGGCGTTCCGTTATGCTAAGCTTTCGCCTTTTTCTAACATATTCGGCAAATTTAACATTAATATAATTAAACAACGCTGGAAATACAATAAAAAAAGACATGATAAACCAAATACCCGATAAACCATAACTTAAAACTAAAGCAAATAGAGCTGCAGCTGACAATGGATCATCTGTTATTGAAGTCTCTACATAACCGCTTAAAAAGTCGCCGCCACCTTCTTTTGCATTGAAAAACATAGTGCCAACCGCCAACTCTTGTTCTAAAAACCCAAGTTGAGGGAAAAACGACCCATCTTTTCTGTAAATCCATTCTTGTTTCCATACTGTTGATCCTCTTAGAAAAGGTAAAAATTCAAAATTTCCAAACCATGCAAGACGGCTTAAACCAGACACGCCTATCTTATTTGCCATGCTTTTGCTAACTTCGCCCATTTGGTGCGTAGTCAACATTCCATCTGGAAGAACTTCCACCGGGCATAGCCCGGGACTTACACGGATTGGAGAACCTGGATAGAAATACCTTGCACTTACTAGTCCAAGGGAATTGATGAGTAACCCGTCATTTCGTACCAACAAATGCGAAGGACTTGTTGCGTATAACCAAAATGATCGCCCTCTTGCACTAGTTTTGCTTACCATTTCGATCGAAGCAATTATTGGATCATTTAAAAGTAAATTTTCAAATGGAATAACATCTTTTAAAAGGGCATTGCTTTTCTTGTCAAATCTGATTTTGTCTACATTCTTCAGTTTATAAGCATAACCTTCTATTTTTTCATACGTTTCACAGACACCCCACTGGTCGTTTCCGTCTAATTGTTGATAATTAGGATCGCATTCAGGTAAATATGTACCATTCGAATATGTACTATTCAAATATGTGCCATTTATGTATGTACCGTTGGAAGGACATGTTTTTATATCTTCCATCCTCGCTTCGTTTAATCTTTTGGGATTTAAAATTGAATCAAAATTAGTTGTGCACCATGGTAAATCATAATCTTCATACGTACAATCATAATACATTTTATTCTTATATTTAAATGGGAAAATGCATGGTAAACCGTCCACAGTGTGGCGATTGTTAACAAATTGAGTTTGCGTAGCATTGTATTTTACAACACCAAAGTATAAACCACCACCATTTACAAAAGTCTCAATGTTTTCAATTTCTTCATCCTCCGTGCATCCCATTAGCGGAGTGTCGAAAGAAAAATCGATATCAGCATTAAAGTCTATGACACCAGTAGTACAAAGTATCGCCTGCCCTTCGCATGTACTGGTGTCACCATAATTTGAATTTGCGTCGTTAGTGTTGTTGTTAGTACTGTTGTATACAGCTTCAATGTCTATTGAACCAATGTCACTATTTGGATCGCCGGGGTTTATACTATCAATGTCTGTTGAACTATTTGAAGCATTATTATTATTATCATTATTATAATTTTTATTTCTATTCGCCTGTGTTGGAACCTTACAGTTTGAGTGTTCGACTTTAATACCGTGTGCTGCACCACACACAATACCATTGTTTTGAGAGTATTTAATTCTTGTCGGTGTAACCATTGTGAGATGTAAATTTCCTTCGCAAGATTTTGGGCCATTCGGGGCACAGAGGTTTTGACCATTCGCTTTAATTATTCCTATCCCATTAACTTTTCCTAGATCAATCCCTACTTTTATCGTGTGATTGCATCTACCGCGAATATCAGTTTCATCTCCATTATTGCATGATGTAACACCTGAGCTATTTAGTTGAAGCCCATGTATTTGAATATTTCCACTTTGTACAAACATGCTAATTTTCTTTACTTTCACGTTCGTCATATTGAGATCTAAGTTTGTTCCGTTAATTTGCAAATTATCTATATTTAATCTCCAATTTCCATTCTTTGAATATTCGTAAATCTCTTGTTTCACTATGAATTTCGAATCTGATACTCTATTGCTGGTTTTTTTATTTCTTAATTTGGATTCTGTAGTTCTTTCCGCCTCGTTTTCGCAGAGGCAAACTTGCTTCTGCGAAAATAACGTTCCTCCCTCGCATTCGCATGTTTCTTTAACATGAACCATTGAATTGTCAATTTTATTTACTTTTATTGGTCGTCCAGTTTGCATTATTGTTACATTGTTTAAACCACTGCTTAACCAGACATTAACTTCACAAAACGTCTTTGAGTCTAGCGCTTCAAATGCAACAATTTCAACTTTTTTATCTGTTTCCACTATTTTAACAATACTGCCATCTGTTGTTAATAAAGTTGGGTCAAAATACCTTGCAAATTGCCCAAAATAAAGTTCATTGTGAATGTAAGAAATGCAATAATTGTCTTTAAACTGCTCTATTTTCTCTTCGGAATCAAGACATGGATCAACATCTTCGGTAACGTGTGCAAGCAAAGAACCATAATAATTTATTAAATACATTAGATCCAATGTTTCTGTTACCTTCATAAATGTACCTTTGGCTTGAGCTTGTGCACTCGTTGTTTCTTCTTTGTCCATGTGTCCGGCTGTAATTAGGTGTATAAAGTTCACATCACATCCGTTGCTTCGTATAAACAAATCCTTTCCGTAAGGAATGAAGTCGCCTGTGTTAATCTTACGTTGTGCTTTAAAATGAAATAGTAACAGAAAGATACAGGATAAAATAATCAATATGTGGCAACACATCATCGCTTTTTTATGGCCTTTGCGATTCTCTGCCATGACTTTGATCTCCGGTAAGGGAAACTTTTGAAAAACAGTCTCTCCTTCAATTTCTTTAATTTCCACACCGTTTATTATTTCGTCGATATCGTTTAAACTTTGCTCAGCACCGGTTGCCTCATATAATTTTGTAAAGAGTTTGTTTGTTGCATATAGTGCTTTATTAAATCTATCGGTTTCTACATGGCATATTTCATCCATAATAATATCATTAAGAGTTTCATCCTCAAATTCTACTTCCATCCTTCCATCATTTCCAATATTCAAGACTTTACCTACATATGTATCATCACCCCAACTTTCACGATAAACCGATATGATATCACCAATTTTTGCATCATATACTTCCAAATGGTCTTTTTTAATAAAGCCACGTTGAGACGGGTCATTTTGAAGGTAGACTTCAACCATATCATTGTCATCACTATTATCGTCAAGCAAAACAATTGCACCTTTTTTAAAACTTAATTGATGATCTTCATCCGCGCCATCAAAATCCATTTTAACAATATGCAAGACTTTATTCTCCACAATCTCTTGTTTCTCTTCACCATCACTTTTTTCAACCTCTTTCTCTTCGTCATAACTTTTTTCAACCTCTTTCTCTTCCCAATAACTTTTTTCAACATCAGTCGAAGATCGCTTTATTCCTAATTCAATATCGTTTTCGTCTATAATAGCATTTTCATACTGTAAAGTCTTGTTTGATTGCTCTTCTACTTTGCGTTTACTTTTAGCTCCTTTACTTTTGCGACTTTTTCTCCACTTGCGCTTTGGAAGTCTGAAATCACCACTATCATCCGACATTGTGTAACCTGGGTATTAAATCAAGCTGTTTGTGATGTTTTGGGGGATACAAGTTGAAAGAACAGATGCCAAATGTTTCTAAACGATATAATTTACCTTTTATAACGAAATATATAATAAAATAATCTAAAGATCTGAAGTACTTATATTATATTAATGCATATATAGGCTCTAGTATGTGTATCTTTATTAATAAAACTTTGCTTCTCTTTTTTTAACATATTATACATTATTATTATTATACATTCATTTTTTTGTTGTTGTGGCGAAAGTATTATATCATACTGGCCAATGTAAATGGCCACTAGCCCTACTCTGGCAAGCGCAGAGTCTTCCCCTAAGCCCTACTATAAGAAGTCTAAGGCTAAAGGCTAATAGCTTACTCGATCCCCTCATCTTCGCCTGCTATACAGCCCAGAATTAGGAATTCTGAGCGCAAGCGAAGACTCGGTGTAAACTTGGCACCTATCAAATTTCATATATTCTATCAAGTACGATTTTGGTACCCTCTCGACTCTCGAAACAAATGTGAAGAATTAATTATTGACCATATACTAACAAGCCTATGGTTGCTATCAAAATGCAAAATGTGAAGAATTAATTCATATAGTACTGTGCTGCTGGCCCAGCTGGCACACTGGCACACTTATTATATACGCTTCGCTTGCAATGCTAAGTTTATATGCTCAGGTATAATACCCGGAGTATGGCACACTATACTGGTATACATCTGTAGAGCTGCTCCGTTTTATGTCGGGTGGTCGGGTAGTGGGGGTGGGGGGTGTTCAAACGCTTCAAATGCTCCATATGCTCCATCTGCCGATATTAAAATTTACAACACTTAAATAATTAAATTTTCAGTTTTCGAATAATTTTTATT